>QNTS01004055.1:9092-24447 GCA_003317085.1 Hucho hucho | reverse complement strand
TTTTTTTACAGGTAACAAGCCAGTTTCTGGAACGGAGATGCAGCCCTTGTGCCGGTGTGTATTCAGCGAGGTTCAGAATGTTGCATATAGAAATATAATGAATAGAACAGACAATCCTGTCTGTTCTACACAATACATTCTATACCATCTCAGTGTGTGTGTGTAGGGATTATGTTATCAGTATAACCAGTGGCAGACAGACAGCTTAGTGCAATCAACACAACCAAAACAGACCAGTCAGATCGGTTAGCATTTTAATGCCACATACCTGACACAAACATAAACATGAATAAAGCATGAATAAAGGATCTGAGCTTTGGAAGATGTTTTGATTTGTTGATGTCCCTCAAATGGATTTAGAATATTTTTATTATCTAATTAATTCTCTTTCTGGAACAACAATTTGTCTGAATAACACCTACTTCTAGCAGAAGTGGAATCCAATATCTTTGTTGTTGTGTGAGCTATCCAGTCACAGATGTCTGAATAAGAACTCAGAGAAATTATGTAATCATTTTATAAAAAACATGTTAAAAAAACCATGTAAAATTCAGGACATAAAATAATCTAGTTATTTATCCATTTACAAGTCAAATTCACAGACATTTCTATCCTTTGTGCAGGGCCCGGAGATTGCTTCAGTGCGGGGCCTCTCCCTGAATGACAGTAGTCTTCTATATTGAAAAGTGTCTTTAGTTCATACAGGCTAAAAATGTTTTCAGTCTGTAGGGATTTAAAAAGCAGCGCTTGGGGAGAGGCGAGGCATACTTTCTTCAAAACCGAAGATCACCTGCAACAGAGGAAAAGAGCGAGTGAGAATGAAAACACCAAGAAGACAAAAACATCTGAAAGAAAATAATGGTTTTTAGTCACCTTTATTTCCTAGCACTGTGATATTTCGCAACGTCCCTTCTGGGAAAATAAAGATTTATTGATTCAAATGTTTCAGTCACTATGTTATATCACATGGGCAGATGAGAGATGGTAGGAGTGTCTACATGTTCCTAAACGAGAAGAAGCAATAGTATGTGCCTACATGACCCGTATCCTAAAGCTACTGTATGTAACACTATAGAATGCCTCAAAAAGTGATGAGGTAACAGGACTCACTGTTCTTTTCTGTCTAAATGACTCGGAGGACCGCATGAGGACATTTCAATACAATCTCACTGGACACATACACAGGACAATGAATGATACATACTGTCAAATACACTGAAAAAAATATAAAATGCAACAATTTCAAAGATTTTACTGAGTTACAGTTCATATAAGGAAATCAGTCAATTGAAATAAATTCATTGGGCCCTAATCTATGTATTTTACATGACTGGGAATACAGATATGCATGTTGGTCAAAGATAACAAAAGTAAGGGTGTGGATCAGAAAACCAGTCAGTATCTGGTGTGACCATCATTTGCCTCATACAGCATGACACATCTCCTTCACATAGAGTTGATCAGGCTGTTGATTGTGGCCTGTGGAATGTTGTCCCACCTGTTCAATGGCTGTGAAAAGTTACTGGATATTGGCAGGAACTGGAACACGCTGTCGTACACGTCGAACCAGAGCATCCCAATCATGCTCTAATGGGTGACATGTCTGGTGAGTATGCAGGCCATGGAACAACTGGGACATTTTCAGCTTCCAGGAATTGTGTACATATCCTTGCGACATGGGGCTATGCATTATCATGCTGAAACATGAGGTGATGGCAGCGGATGAATGGCACAACAATGGGCCTCAGGATCTCGTCATGCTTTCTCTGTGCATTCATATTGCCATCGATAAAATGCAATTGTGTTTGTTGTCTGTAGCTTATGCCTGCCCATACCATAACTCCACCGTCCCCGCGCTGTCTGCCATCAGCCCGGTACAGTTGAAACTGGGATTAATCTGTGAAGAGCACACTTCTCCAGCATGCCAGTGGCCATTGAAGGTGAGCATTTGCCCACTGAAGATGGCTATGACGCCGAACTGCAGTCAGATCAAGACCCTGGTGAGGACGAGCATGCAGATGAGCTTCCCTGAGACGGTTTCTGACAGTTTGTGCAGAAATTCTTCAGTTTCATCAGCTGTCCGGTTGGCTGATCTCAGATGATCCAGTAGGTGAAGAAGCTGGATTAACATTCAATTCCCTGACAACAGCTCTGATGGACATTCCTGCAGCCAACATGCCAATTGCATGCTCCCTCAAAACTTGAGACATCTATGGCATTGTGTGTTGTGACAAAACTGCACATTTTAAAGTGGCCTTTTAAGTCCCCAGTACAAGGTGCACCTGTGTAATGATCATGCTGTTTAATCAGCTACTTGATAATCCATCCACCTGACAGGTGTGGCATATATTGGCAAAGGAGAAATGCTCACTAACAGGCATGTAAACAAATTTGTGCACAAAATCTGAGAGAATTTATTTTGTGCATATGGAACATTTCTGGGATCTTTTATTTCAGCTCATGGGACCAACACTTTACATGTTGCGTTTATATCTTTGTTCAATATAATAGGCCCATTGGCAAACATTACATATTGGTTGCTGTTGTTCAATACTGTCTGGAATCACTGAACGTACACAGAAAAATGTTTGATTAAAATATCAGCGCTCTTATGTTCTCCACAGCCAATATTTGCACTTGTCATTTGCTGCCAAACATTATCAATAAAGTCAAGCTATTAGTCATAACTGGGGTGCAACAGGTGGCTCATACAATAGCCATGTTGTGCCTTGGTGGTGGCCTGAGTGTGTACTGGCGGAATGAGAAAAACAGTTCACATTCATATGTTAAAAGCTCGGGTCAACAATCACCAGTTCATGGCCTGTATGGGAGTGGTACTTTTAAATTAATGTTTTTCCCTGTTCTGGCTGTTCCCTGCAATTCAGTTGAATTGCCCAGAAAGACGACAATAAAGACGTGAATCCATCTCAAAAAGTCCCTTGGCTTATTGTCGCTTTTATTCTAAAATCAATCCCCTATTATACCCACTGAAATAAAACTGCTACAGGTGACTTAAGGACTAACCAACTCCATCCAATAGAATCAATAGCAGCTACTGCTGTTGGAGCTCTGAAGCCCATTAAGATGCATTGCAGGCAGCGTCCCAAGGGGGTCTGGAATGAAGCCCATTAAGATGCATTGCAGGCTGTGTTTCAAGGGGGTCTGGACCTAAGCCTTAACCACCCGCCTGCCACCCTTGTTAGAAGCACTGCTTTAAACTAGTGGGTAAACAAGCCTGTACATGTAGAGTTGTGAAGCTGAATAGAAATGGCCAGACTTGTTCATTCAAATCTGCCAAAGTCCACTGGTGCTCTTTTGATTGTAGCAGCCAGTAGAGAGAGAATATTAATTATGACATATTCATGAGCAAAGCGAAGTGTGCAATCAAGGCCTGGGGCAGGAAGGATTCTGTGAGGTTAGCCAATACCAAATAAAATGACTATCATCATTAGCTAATTCATTTAATTTACTTAGCCATTGATATGATATTCCTGTTTAGCAAATTTTCTACCAACGTTTACTTGGTGGTACACTTCTAAGGGTCGTATGTAGAAAAGGACGACAGCGCGTCACACATTGCTAACCAAACAACCCAAACAAAGATTAACACACACACGAGATGCCATCTCTTACTCGGTACTTAAAGTGGATTGAATATATTTCTGAATAATTCCTCGTTAGAGTTTTTCACCTGCAACTGGACACAAAAGTTCATAAGACACCAGTGCCTTCCGAATCGAGAATGAAGATCCAGCAAGTAAATGTTAGTTGGGGTGGCAGGTAGCCTAGCGGTTAGGGCATTGGGCCAGTAACCGAAAGGTTGCTAGACTGAATCCCCGAGCTGACAAGGTAAAAATCTGTCGTTCTGCCCCTGAACAAGGCAGTTAAGCCACTGTTTCTAGGCAGTCATTAAAATAAGAATTTGTTCTTAACTGACTTGCCTAGTTAAATAAAAAAAATAGTTGAAAATATCGGCTAAACATATACGGCTAAACAGGAGCATATGCTCGACCTTAACCCTCTAGAGTCAGACCCCCAGTGTAGAAATCTCTCTACCTTGAACAGATGGATTTTGGAGATGTTTTATTATGTTAATTAGATTTCCATGGGGGCATGACCACTGGACGGTTCTGTCTTAGATTATGTGGACAACTACAAATATCTAGGTGTCTGGTTAGACTGTAAACTCTCCTTCCAGACTCACATCAAACATCTCCAATCTTTTCGCAACAAAGCATCCTTCACTCATGCTGCCAAACATACCCTCGTAAAACTGACAATCCTACCGATCCTCGACTTCGGTGATGTAATTTACAAAATATCCTCCAATACTCTACTCAACAAATTGGATGCAGTCTATCACAGTGCCATCCGTTTTGTTACCAAAGCCCCATATACCACCCATCACTGCGACCTGTACGCTCTCATTGGCTGGCCCTCGCTTTACACTCGTTGCCATACCCACTGGCCCCAGGTCATCTACAAGTCCCTGCTAGGTAAAGCCCCGCTTTATCTCAGCTCGCTAGTCACCATAGCAGCACCAACCCGTAGCACGTGCTCCAGCAGGTATATCTCACTGGTCACCCCCAAAGCCAATTCCTCCTTTGGCTGACTTTCCTTCCAGTTCTCTGCTGCCAATGACTGGATGGAACTACAAAAATCTCTGAAACTGGAGACACTTATCTCCCTCACCAGCTTTAAGCACCAGCTGTCAGAGCAGTTCACAGACCCATGCACCTGTATATAAGCCCATCTGTAAATAGCCCAACCAACTACCTCATCCCCTACCTTTTTTATTTATCTTGTTCATTTGCACCCCAGTTTTTTTCTACATTGCACATTCATCTACTGCACATCTACCATTCCAGTGTTTAAATGCTATTTTACAATTACTTTGCCACCATGGCCTATTTATTGCCTTACCTTCCTTATCCTACCTCATTTGCACTCTTTGAATATAGATTTGTTTTTTTCTACTGTATTATTGACTGTATGTTTGTTTTACTCCATGTGTAACTGTGTTGTTGTATGTGTCGAACTGCTTTGCTTTATCTTGGCCAGGTCGCAGTTGTAAATGAGAACTTGTTCTCAACTGGCCTACCTGGTGAAATAAAGGTGAAATAAAAATAAAATAAATAAAAAGTAGGCTAAGGGTTAAACACAAGCATTCGAAAGCAATGCCGCTGAGGTTCGAGTTCACTTGGCTGCTGTGAAGGGCATCTATCTAAAGGACTAGGCTTTATAACACTGGTTGTGTACAGTGCATTCGGAAAGTATTCAGACCCCTTGACTTTTTCCACATTTGGTTACATTACAGCCTTATTCTAAATGTATATATATTTTTTCTTTATTAAATCTAAACACAATATCCCCTAATGTCATCACAATACGCCATAATGACAAAGCAAAAACAGGTTTATAAATGTTAGAAAATATATACTTAAAATAAATATATTATTACCTTATTTACATAAATATTCAGACCCTTTGCTATGGGACTCGAAATTGAGCTCAGGTGCATCCTGTTTCCATTGATCATCCTTGAGATGTTTCTACAACTTGGAGTCCAGCTGTGGTAAATTCAATTGATTGGACATGATTTGGAAAGGCAATCACCCGTCTATATAAAGGTCCCACAGTTGACAATTCATGGTCAGAGCAAAAACCAAGCCATGAGTTCGAAGGAATTGTCTCTCTTACAGAGCTCCAGAGTTCTTCTGTGGAGATGGGAGAACATTCCAGAAGGACAACCATCTCTGCAGCAGTCCACCAAATCAGGCCTTTATGGTAGAGTGGCCAGAGGGAAGCCACTCCTCAGTAAACGGCACATGACAGCCTGCTTGGAGTTTGCCAAAAAGCACCTAAAGACTCAGACCATGAGAAACAAGATTCTCTAGTCTGATGAAACCAAGATTGAACTCTTTAGCCTGAATGCCAAGTGTCACATCTGGAGGAAACCTGGCACCATCCCTATGGTGAAGCATGGTGGTGGCAGCATCATGCTGTGGGGATGTTTTTCAGCGGCAGAGACTGGGAAACTAGTCAGGATCGAAGGAAAAATGAACGGAGCAAAGTACAGAGAGATCCTTGATGAAAACCTGTTGCAGACCACTCAGGACCTCAGACTGGGGCGAAGGTTCACCTTCCAACAGGACAACGACTAAGCACACAGCCAAGACAACGCAGGAGTGGCTTCGGGACAAGTCTCTGAATGTCCTTGAGTGGCCCAGCCAGAGCCCGGACTTGAACCTGATCGAACATCTCTGGAGAGACCTGAAAATAGATGTGCAGCGATGCTCCCCATCCAACCTGACAGAACTTGAGAGGATCTGCAGAGAATAATGGGAGGAACTCCCCAAATACAGGTGTGCCAAGCTTGTAGCGTCATACCCAAGAAGAGACTAATCACTGGCAAAGGCGCTTCAACAAAGTACTGAGTAAAGGGTCTGAATACTTATGTAAATGTGATATAAGTTTTACATTTTAATACATTTGCACAAATTTCTAAAAAGCTGTTTTTGCTTTGTCATTATGGGGTATGTGTTCAGATTGAGGAGGCAAAAAAATATATTTAATCAATTTTAGAATAAGGCTGTAATGTAACATGTGGAAAAAGGGGTCTGAATACTTTCAGAATGCGCTGCATACTGCATCAATTAGATGTGATGTTTCATAGTCCCCAAGAAGAGAGAGACGTGTTGTCATATAAACTGCCTCATGGATACACATCTTTCTTTGTATACCATTTTGATTTATCCCATTCTAAGGAGTGGCACAGCAGAAATGAGTCAGCGTTGCAATGTTGTTTTAGGACTGTGTAGGGTTTTACCCTCATTTAACTTCACTGTATTCTATCCCAATTGATCATTAGATGTGGCATATAACCTACTGGTGTTTCATCATTTCTTCAAGGCAAGAGAGCCGAAGGAATGTTGACAGTCTACAGTCCATGTTGCCAAAACAGATATTAGCCATGCTGTTGTATGAAGTGGGAAGATGTCCTGCAGCTTAGTTCTGCAGGACTAGCCTAAGAAATGGGATTGTGTCAGAGTTGCAACATTAAACTCTTTGGGAGGATAGAGTTCCTAACCAGAGCCATATGAAATGGATTTATTTACAGTCCAAACAACTACAAATGAGGCTTGGCCACTGTTTTGGTGTCAAATTTAGACTAGTTAGAAATTGAGCAAAATGTAATATGTATTTTATAAAAATTTGATCACAGAACCGTGGGCTGAATCTAACAATTAGAATGAGCCCAAAACTCACCTAGATCAGGGTTGGGCAACTGGCCCCCCTTTTGAAGGCCCTCGGATCAACCCTGCCCAAAAAGAAAGTAATTTATAATTTTTTTGAAACTCAGTCGGGGTCTCAATTTACTGTTGCGAGTTAGAACAGTAGAATACACAATGTGCAATTTCGAGATGTGGTTGTGCATCAGCAGTTTCTCTTGTTATGTAAGTCACTGATAGTCAGTCAATTAGCCCATGTCAGTGAAGATTATTTAGATAGATGGCCGCAAAACTAATTTAGCAATCTAAACTTGTTATCATGGTCGAATTACCTGTTGGGGGGGGGGGGGGGCTGCATTGATTTTGTTAGTCTCACTCAGATATAATATTAAAAACTGCAAACATTTCTCTACAGCCTATGGCAAAATGTGCAGAATTGCAAGATATTCGTTATAAAATTGCAACATTTTCACAACATCCCGTGGTAAAATATGGATGTGGGTACATAGACCCACGAGCAACTGCTGGCCCTCATGAGTTCATCAAAGTTGCCCCCCCTGACCTAGATAGAGCCACAGGCAATGAGTTGTTGTTGTTTTGGATAATCACCTACCAACTGTGTGTCAGAGAAGCCTAACCACTTAGCCATCCATAATGCCCTGCAACACCTCAGAATTATTCAGAATCCCCAACTCGACCGTTTTCTCTGTAGGCTGGTTGTCAAAACTACGGTCATATCCTAGATTGTCGTGTCCCGTCAGGCTGCTGCTGTGTTCACACGTAATTCGTGATAGAGTTTGAGCAGGAACCGTTCCGTTCACTGATTCCTTTCCATTCCATTTGCACTTCTCCCCAGCTTCCAGAGTTTTAATCTTTCTCTTCGAGAGCGGCTCCGAAAACGTTCTTGCCCATTGCGCAAAATTGTCCAGGGTGCTTTTGTCAAAGTCCTCGGAGTAAACCTTTATGTTGCCCGTGTACCACAAAATCCACCAAGCCAGACTGAGGAAAATGATGAGTGCACCCGTGTAGATTAGGAAATCACCGTAGAAGTGACCGTCCAACTTTAAATCGGCGAAAATACCAACTAAAAGAATTGTCAAACCGCCGACGTCAAAAGCGATGGCTAGGAAAAATAACGGCGCACACTTCCCCACGCAGTTGTGAGCCATTCCTAAGCTGTATGAGTGATTGAGCTCAAATAACGGCAGGGAAGAGTTGAACTCGTTTTTCAGGACGCACATTCCCTCACCATCCACCTGTGGAAAACACCTGTGCGCCCCGAGAGCCGCCTTCCTGTGACGTCAGTGTAAAGTAGAGCGTTTTAGGGCAATCCCCCATCCTCGGTATTCCACTCATGGTAATGTGCACAGATCTGGGTCCAGTTTACTAACCAGAATTTAGAGCCTTTATTATTTGGGGGAGAAACGCAAAACTGATGTTAGATCAGTGTCTAAGTGTAACCCAAATGACAGGTGGTTGGTCATATGTAAAACAGGTAGGCCTGTATTGAAACAAACAAATATATACACAAATACGATTCAAAATGTGTTACATAAAGTGCTGAATTTTAGCATTTCCCCACACCCACCTAGGTTATGTCACACTTGTTTTGTTTGTTGAACCTGAGAATTGGCTCAGAAACTCATGCTAGTTCTGGGGGAAGTATCCATCTGGCAGTACATTTTGTTTTGAGATGATCAGACATAGGCTATCCATCACACAGGCTATCCATCACACAGGCTATCCATCACACAGGCTATCCATCACACAGGTGGGTGGGATAATCAAAGGTTGAATATGATCCTTGTGTTTTAGATGCTATGATTACTCTGTTTTAGTTGGTAAGAGCAAGGTTGGCCAGCCCTCCTCCTGGAGAATTGTCCTCTGCATAGTCTAGATTTCTCTGGTGAGAACCATGGAGCAACAAGTTGAGCAGAAACTATAGAGCAGTTGCTCCCAGAACTTGTTCTGTGATACCAATCAACCACACCAGTTTCTGGCCACATCAACTCAAAACGAATCAGTCAGAGCCAGTCCCGCCCAACAATAAACACCTGCTTAAGGCCACTATAAAGTTCTTCTTAATAGGTTTGTTTAAAGTGGGACCATAATTAGTCCAACTGATATAAATACTGTTTGTGCTTCTGCTTAGTGTTCCCGAGCTAATGGGAAAGAGTCATTTGTCTGAAGCAATAATAATGTATATTTTTATTTATTTATTTACAGAATTTAAAAATGTAGAGCTGTTGTTTTTCCAATTCGGCTGCTGAGGGCGCCAAACCCCTTTGCAACAGGCCCAAACCCTGCTACAGCGACTCTCTCTCTCTGCCTGTATAACGCCTGAGTGGCCAAGTAAGTAAGGCGTGTGTGTGTTATTCAGAGCAAAGCTTGAAGGGGGCAGATAACATCCTTTCCAACTGTGTGTTAGGGACAAAGTGTGTTCACAAAGACTGCGTTCATGAGCCAGCCCATTATGGACTTTAAGGAGAGGCCTGAGTTGAAATTTCTGTCTTCCAACACAGTGCATTGTATTAATGGTAGCAGTTTGAACGACAAGTTCATCATCTCAAAGTGAGGGTGATGATACCTGATACCATCTCTAGTGTTGGCAGCTGAAGTGACATTCTAGGATACCTGTGTGTCACTGGGACACACACCCACACACACACAGTACACATACTGTATCTAAACTGTCCACCAAGTTAAGCCCCTGCATTCATATACGGTCCACTGCATTGCAGGGTTCTTGCCTGTCCAGTATGTTCCCTTATAAAGAGGATTTTCTACAGACGCCCTGGTAGATACCTCCAGGCAGGTTGAACAGGATAGGTGAGAGGAGGAGATACGAGGGGAGAGGAGGAGAGACGAGGGGAGGGGAGGAGAGGCAAGACTGAGATGGGGGAGGCTTAGACGAGGTGAGGGGAGGTAAGACTGAGATAAGGGGAGGTGAGGTTAGACAGATGAGGGGAGGCAAGACTGAGATGAGGGGAGCCGAGGTAAGGTGAGGGGAGGTGAGGCGAAGGAAGGGGAAGCTGAGATGAAGTGAGGCAAGAAGCTCAAGCCAAGTCGAGACTCACACTCTGTCCTATCTTTACTCTGTCCTATCTTTACTCTGTCCTATCAATACTCTGTCCTATCAATACTCTGTCCTATCAATACTGTGACTGTTACTGCTGCTACCAGGGGCAGCCCTAGCCTTTTGGGGGACCTAAACTAGATTTGGTTGGGGGCCCCCCCACCATGCGGGCAAAATGTTTAGTGGCCCACCACTTTACAGCGGAGATAAAAATACAGGCTAACATATTGATAAAAGTCACCTTGTCCAGAGAGATTTACACAGTTATCAAAATTTCACGCCAGGGGGGCCTACACGGAACACAATGTAGAGTTGTTGTTTTGTCAAGAAACGGAATAGAGCTAAGCACAGACAAAATCCTAGAGGAAAACCTGCTTCAGTCTACTTTCCAACAGACACTGGGAGACAAATTCACATTTCAGCAGGACAATAACCTAAAACACACGGCCAAATAAAAACTGGAGTTGCTTAGCAAGACGACTTTGAATGTACCTGAGTGGCCTACTTACAGTTTTGACTAAACTACGTCAAGACTTTAAAATGGCTGTCTAGCAATGATCAACAACCAGCTTGACAGCCTTAACTTTAAAAATAATGATCTGCAAATATTGTACAATACAGGTGTGCAGATTTACCCAGACTCACAGCGGTTAATCCCTGCAAAATGGGGTTCTAACATGTATTGACTCAGGGGGTTGAAAACTTATGTAATCAAGATATATTAGTGTTTTATTTTTTATAAATATATTTTTTTACTAATATTTGAATTTTTCTTCCACTTTGACGTTACAGAGTATTTTGTGTAGAACGTTGACAAAAAAACATTTTTTTAATCAAATTTAATTCCAACTTGTAACACAACAAAATGTTGAGAAACAAGATGTTTTCTCATGGTTCTCTTTAAAGTCATGTTCTCAGAACATTAAGAAATCTTTCTATAAAAAAACACAAGAAAACATGAGTAACGTTCAAAGAACTTTCGTTCTCAGTGTCAACAAAGTGTGTTCATGTGTGTTGGCCGCGCCCACTAATTGGCCAACTCCTGATGTTAATGAGTGATTGTTTCCTTTGAAATGGGATCTGTTTGACCAGACTAAAATGAACAGCTTTGTATGAGTAAAAAAACATGTCGTGCTAGCTGCATCCTGTTGGCACATTGGACTAATTCCATGGATAGAGAACAGAAGATCATATGTTTGCATGTCACTGATGCCATGCCACAATAAATAAATACGTGTTTGCCTGATTGATAATGCCTCAGCAAATGAATGTCCATATGTTCTATGCTTGGACTTCTAAACAACCCAAACTAAGCTAGCAGTGTTACAAGTCTTTTTGAAACATTCAGGGAAAGTTTTAATAAAGGTATTAAAAAACCTCCAAATAACCTAGAAATGTTGTTCTCGGAACGTTAATATTTCGTCACAGGAAAATGTTCAGGGTCTCATAGTAAAACATTCTCAGAACCCCCCTGCAACCTAAAGTTTTTAGTTTCCAGAACAGACAAAATGTTCAATTCCGTTCTCAGAACGTAAAAAAAAACAATGTTTGGTTTCACCGGTCGGGAAACGTATGGCTTCGTTCCCAGAACCAATGGGAAACCAAAAACGTTACCACAACCTCCAAGGAACCAAATGTGCTAGCTGGGATAGCTCTGTCTGTATATTTTTGAGTGGTGACATTTCTCCAGACCCTCCCTCAGCTTTTTACCGAAACAGTGGTGGGAGTACGCTTCGTTATTGTTTCAACAGCTGATTGGTCCATTAAGATTCTCCTATGGAGAGCTGTCCATTCCAACGCCATAGATTTTAGATATTGACGATCCAGCAGCAGTCCGGCACCATTTTAGAATAATTAGTTGGGCATATTATTTCATTGCATATAGTATGAAATCAAACCAAAGTGCTTTGGCACAGAAACATGCAAAGCTCCACTTTAGATCAATCTGAACGAGAGAGTTCAGTTCAGAGTTAAACCTTCTTTTCTCTTTGAACAACTTCTAGAGTGATAAATAGAGACCTTATTAAATAATTGAGCCTAGGAAGGTAATTTAAGACATTGATCAATAATATCCAGGTGTTTGTTCTCATTACAGCCATCCTAGGACACTTCCGGAGTTATAGCGCAATGAGTAAAGTTGGCAAGAGATCTAAACACGTATGAAATGAGCCCAGTTCTCTGTCCTGTCTCTCTCATCAGGGCTGTATGAAGCTTGGATGCTGCAGGTGGTTTGGCCACACAACGTTTCAGTAGGATGTCAGATCTCGGCGCGTTAGAAGTCGGGTCTGTTTCGGGGGAGGCTGACGTTTTCCGGACCCTGATTTCCCAGAGGGTCAAGCAGTCTCGACACGCATGAACGTCCCCGAGCATTTAAGCAGGCAGACCACACCCCCCTTAAAAGTGTGTGTGTGTGTACTGTCTGTGTGTATTGTGTTTGCATTGTGTGTGTGTGTGTGTGTGTGTGTGTGTGTGTGTACTGTGTGTGTGTAGACCATTCATAGACTCCACCACTCCCCCCTCACTTTTCCCTTCTTTTATTCAGCGCAGTTCATTTCTGCCCATTTTCACCGGTTAGAAGTGCAGAGGGATTTGCTAACTTTCTATAGTTACTCTTAGATGTTACTCACAACTGAAAGCACAGTACCATCGCATTTAATCATGGCAAGGCGACTGGAAACATGGCCGAATACAAACAGTGTAGTTATTCCCTCCGTGAGGAAATCAAACAAGCAAAGTGTCAGTATAGAGACAAAGTGGAGTCGCAATTCAACGGCTCAAACAAGAGACGCATGTGGCAGGGTCTACAGACAATCCCGGATTACAAAAAGAAAACCCAGGATGGCCACCATTGTTCTTGTTCCCAAGAAAGCTAAAGTAACTGAACTAAATGTCTATCGCCCCGTTGCACTCACTTCTGTCATCATGAAGTGCTTTGAGAGACTAGTCAAGGATCATATCACCTCCACCCTGCATGATACCCTAGACCCACTCCAATTTGCTTACAGCAATCGCCATCACACGGCACACTGCCCTATCCCATCTGGACAAGAGGAAAACCTATGTAAGAATGCTGTTCATTGACTACAGCTCAGCATTCAACACCATAGTACCCTCCAAACTCATCATTAAGCTTGAGACCCTGGGTCTCGACCCCGCCCTGTGCAACTGGGTCCTGGACTTCCTGACGGGCCGCCCCAAGGTGGTGAAGGTAGGAAACAACATCTCCACTCCGCTGATCCTGAACACTGGGGACCCACAAGGGTGCGTTCTCAAGCCCTGTCCTGTACTCCCTGTTCACCCATGACTGCGTGGCCATGCACACCTCCAACTCAATCATCAAGTTTGCAGACGACACTACAGTGGTAGGCTTGATTACTAAAAACGACGAGACGGCCTACAGGGAGGTGGTGAGGGCCCTCGGAGGGTTGTGTCAGGAAAATAACCTCTCACTCAATGTCAGCAAAACGAAAGAGATGATTGTGGACTTCAGGAAACAGCAAAGGGAGCACCCCCCTATCCACATCGACAGGACAGCAGTGGAGAAGGTGGAACATGTTTGTACGTATCACAGACAAACTGAAATGGTCCATGCACACAGACAGTGTGGTGAAGAAGGCGCAAAAGCTGAAAAAATGTGGCAGAAAAAATGTGGCTTGTCACCGAAAACCCTCAATAACTTTTACAGGTGCACAATTGAGAGCATCCTGTCGGGCTATATCACCGCCTGGTACAGCAACTGCACCGCCCACAACTGCAGGGCTTTCCAGAGCCAGGGGCAAACTACCTGCCCTCCAGGACACCTACAACACCCGATGTCACAAGAAGGCAAAAAAGATAATCAAGGACAATAACCACCCGAGCCACTGCCTGTTCACCCCGCTTCCATCCAGAAGGTGAGGTCAGTACAGGTGCATCAAAGCTGGGACAGAGAGATTGAAAAACAGCTTCTAGCTCAAGGCCATCAGACTGTTAAACAGCCACCACTAGCACAGAGAGGTGGCTGCCTACCTACAGACTTGAAATCATTTGCCGCTTTATTAAATGTAACACTAGTCACTTTAATAATGCCACTTTAAGAATGTTTACATATCTCGCATTACTCATCTCATATGTATATACTGTATACTGTATCCTTCACTATCTATTCTTTACTATCTATTGCATCTTAGCTGCTCTGTCACTGCTCATCCATATATTTTATACCTATATATTCTCATCCCATTCCTTTACTAGATTGTGTGTATTAGGTTTTGTTGAATTTGTTAGATATTACCTGTTAGACACTGCTGCACTGTCGGATCCAGAAGCATAAGCATTTAGTTACACTCGCAATAACATCCTCTAACCATGTGTATATGACCAATAACATTTGATTTAATAGAATGCTGGATACAAGTTATAGACTCACACAACATTAGATTTGTTACACAGTCAGTTTGTCACAATGTTGATGTCAGGATTGGTTTAATAACAGAGGATCAGATGTATCAATATATTAATTATATATATAACAGTTTAGGCTTCAGATCTGACATTTCTAGAAGGATGGTGACAATTCTCCTTTGTTCAGGTCCAATATCAGGAGCATCGTAACTGAAGGTCTGTAATTTAAGAGAGCCAGTGTTTATCCCGAAGAGGCTGAGAAACACACACACACAAACACACACACTGTCTCTTCTTGGTGGATGTCAAAGGGCACTTCAAATCAGCTATTGTCCAGAGAGAGATTGTCCCTCCAAGGACACTAGCAGCTATTGATAGTATTAAATCATGACGTTCGACTCCCCCCAGCTATAACAGGGGTGGGGGACAGACAGGGGGAAGCATGATGCCAATGAAATCTCTCCTCTATCCCCCACCCTCCCTCCTCTAAGTAGCCATTGTCTTCTACCCTGGGCATATAAATCAGGATGGAGAGAGAGAGAGAGGAATGGATATATATATATATATAGAGAGGAATGGATATATATATAGAGAGAGGAATGGATATAGAGAGAGGAATGGATATATATATATAGAGAGAGGAATGGATATATATATATATATA
>QNTS01004054.1:59588-74279 GCA_003317085.1 Hucho hucho | reverse complement strand
TGGGAAAGAGCTCTTCTTGGGAAAGAGCTCTCAAGTAAGAATTTCACTGTACCGGTTGTATCCTGTGGACGTGGTGAATAAACTTTGAAACGTGTGTGTGTGTGTGTGTACCTGTGAGACCTGCTCCATGGTACTCCTCAGTCTCTCCATGTCAGTGCTGTACTGTTCTCGAAGTGTCTCGATCTCTTTGTCGTGCGTGGCCACCTCGTCCTTCAGAGCTCCCTTCAGGGCCGTCAGCTCCCTCTCTCTCTGTCTCAGAGAATCCTCCAGCTTCTGCTTCAACATGGACACCTCCGACAGAGACGCTTGACACGTCACCAGGTCCTGTATACACACAATACACACATAACACATTCCTACAGGACAATTACAAAGAGTGCACAACAAAGATCTTGTGTCTCAAGACCACCCAAATGTGTGTTGTGTTACCGTCTTGTTGCCGTTCTCGGTCCTCAGCTCCTCCTGTAGTTCAACCAGTCGGTCCTCCATCTCTCGGACTCTGGACTCAGCACTCTCTCTCTCCATACGCAACTGACTCAGCCTGACAGAGACCTTGATTTATTCAGTTAACCTTTATTTCTACAGGTTATTCTCATTGAGATAACATCTATTTTACAAGAGATCTGATGCTCTTTATCTCAACACTAACAAAGAACCTTTCAATAAGCCATCATTATAACCAGCAGGGACCTTTAGTTCTGATCCAGTGGCCTGGAGTCAGTTTCAACCTGCCTGGTTCCTCTCAAGGTTTCTTTCTACCCAGGTCATTTGTCCTGCTCACTGTTACTCACTCGGAGTGTGTCTGGTGTAGTTCAGTCTTCTTCCTGTCCACAGTCTCCTGGAGCTGCATGTTCTCATCCAGACATGACTCCAGCTCTGCCTTTAACACAGGGTCAGACCTGCCCACAGAGCCCTATGCACACACACAGTCCTGTACTGTAGGCTACATGACCACAGCAACATCAGACAACGAGACAGTGGGGAGGTGACAGAGGTAGTATTGAATTACACCATTAGAAATATTTTGTAGAACAGGCATGATTCTCTATTTAAACATGCTGTGTGTGTCTGTGTGTTCTTCAGAATAGTGTCAGACAGGCTTGCGTGTTTCCTCTGTAGAATTCACATACATGATTAAATGATTATAGGGTGTTAGAGTTAAATACCAGCCCAACTCCCTTAAGCCAACACATAATGACTCATTATCAGATAGAATACTGTGTGTCCCCACCTCTAACCCAACAGGTTTAAACTGGTTTGAATCATCTGTGGTCCATTTACAGGGCTTTTAGGGCACTCAGATTAGACTGCCACTAAAAACCACAACAGCAGCTCCTCTCAAAAACACACACACACGGTGGGCTCAGCTGGTGTGTGTACTGTTGAAACAGCTCACTGTGAGAGCTCCCTAGGTGCCAGACAAACACCATCGCTCCACTCTTTCCATCACATCCCAAATGATCACTCCTTCCTCTTTTTCTCCTACTCTCCTCCACTCACCCTCCTCTCCTCCTGTAGAGAGGTCTGTAGCTCCATCATCTTCCTCTCCAGATCCCTCTTTTCTCTCCTCCACTCCTCACCAGAGCTCTCACTGGGCTGAGAGGGAGAGAGGGAGAGAGTGACTTTAGTGGATACCCCATAGAATGACAGCTAGCACCACCAATGACAAACTGAAATAAGAGGATGAGCAGTACTACTGAGGTGTAATAGAGATGTCTATTAGAGTACTACAGAGATGTATATTAGGGTACTACAGAGGTGTATAGAGATGTATATTAGAGTACCGCGGAGGTGTATAGAGATGTATATTAGAGTTCTACAGAGATGTATATTAGGGTACTACAGAGGTGTATAGAGATGTATATTAGAGTACCGCGGAGGTGTATAGAGATGTATATTAGAGTACTACGGAGGTGTATAGATATGTACAGTACTAGTCAAAAGTTTGGACACACCTACTCATTCAAGGGTTTTTCTTTATTTTGACTATTTTCTACATTGAAGAATAATAGTGAAGACATCAAAACTATGAAATAACACATGGAATCATGTAGTAACCTTAACAATATATATATATTTTTTTAAAGTTCCCACATATGCTGAGCACTCTTTGGCTGCTTTTCCTTCAGTCTGCGGTCCAACTCATCCCAAACCATCTCAATTGGGTTGAGGTAGGGTGATTGTGGAGGCCAGGTCATCTGATGCAGCACTCAATCATTCTCTTTCTTGGTCAAATAGCCCTTACACAGCCTGGAGGTGTGTTTTGGGTCATTGTCCTGTTGAAAAATAAATGATAGTCCCACTAAGCGCAAACCAGATAGGATGGCATATCGCTGCAGAACTCTGTGGTAGCCACTCTGGTTAAGTGTGCCTTGAATTCTAAATAAATCACCGACAATGTCACCAAAGCACAGCACCCCCACACCATCACACCTCCTCCTCCATGCTTCATGGTAGGAAGCACACATGCGGAGATCGGTTCACCTACTCTGCATCTCACAAAGACACAGCGGTTGGAACCAAAAGGACAGATTTCCACCGGTCTAATGTCCATTGCTTGTGTTTCTCGGCCAAGCAAGTGTCTTCTTATTATTATTGGTGTCCTTTAGTAGTGGTTTCTTTGCAGCAATTTGACCATGAAGGCCTGATTCACGCAGTCTCCTCTGAACAGTTGATGTTGAAATTTGTCTGTTACTTGAACTCTGAAGCATTTATTTGAGCTGCAATTTCTAAGGCTGGTAACTAATGAACTTATTCTCTGCAGCATAGGTAACTCTGGGTCTTCCTTTCCTGTGGCAGTCCTCAAGAGACAGTTTCACCATATGCTTGATGGTTTTTGCAACTGCACTTGAAATTGTCCGTATTGACTGACCTTCATGTCTTAAAGTAATGATGGACTGTCGTTTCTCCTTGCTTATTTGAGCTGTTCTTGCCATAATATGGACTCGGTCTTTTACTAAATAGTGCTTTCTTCTGTATACCACCCCTACCTTGTCACAACACAACTGACTGGCTCAAAACGCATTAAGGAAAGAAATTCCACACCTGTTAATTTAAATGCATTCCAGGTGACTACCTCATGAAGCTGGTTGAGAGAATGCCAAGAGTGTGCAAAGCTGTCAAAGGATGGCTACTTTGAACACTTTTTTGGTTACATGATTCCATGTGTTATTTCATATTTTTGATGTCTTCACTATTATTCTACAATATAGAAAATAGTAAAAATAAAGAACATTCTTGGAATGAGTAAGAGTGTCCAACATTTTGACTGGTACTGTATATTAGAGTACTACTGAGGTGTATAGAGATGTACAGAGAGCTCAAAAAGTATTGGGACAGTGACACATTGTTTTATTTTTTGCTCTGTACTTTGGATTTGAAATGATACAATGACTCAGGAGGTTAAAGTACAGACTGTCAGCTTTGATTGGAGGGTATTTTCATCCATATCAGGCGAACCGTTTCAAAATTACAGCACTTCTTGTAGATAGCCCATTTTAGGGGACCAGAAGTATTGGGACAAATTCACTTGTGTATTAAAAAAGTAGTAAAATGTTTAGTATTTGATCCCATATTCCTAGCAAACAATGATTACATCAAGCTTGTGACCACAAACTTGTTGGATGCATTTGCTGTTTGTTTTGGTTGCGTTTGATTATTTGGTGCCCAATAGAAATGAATGGTAAATAATGTATTGTGTCATTTTGGAGTTAGCTTTATGGTAAATAAGAATAGAATATGTTTCTAAACACTTCTACATTAATATGGATAGTCCTGAATGAATTGTGAATACTGATGAGTGAAAAAGTTAGAGGCATAAATATCTTACCCCGCAAAAAATGCTAGCCTCCCTTGTTATTGTCATGGTAAGAGGGTAGCATGTCTTGGGGGTATGATATAAAATGCTAAACTCCCTTGTTATTGTCATGGTAAGAGGGTAGCATGTCTTGGGGGTATGATATAAAATGATAAACTCCCCTGTTATTGTCATGGTAAGAGGGTAGCATGTCTTGGGGGTATGATATAAAATGCTAAACTCCCTTGTTATTGTCATGGTAAGAGGTTAGCATGTCTTGGGGGTATGACATGTGCGTCTAACTTTCTCACTCATCATGATGAAATATTAATTCAGGACTATGTGTAATCATGGTAGCATCCACATGAATGTAGAAGAGTTTAGGAACATTCTATTCCTATCTGAACATCCAAAAACAACCAAAAAGTATCACTGTCCCAATACTTTTGGAGCTCACTGTATATAAAGAGGACCTTGAGGTGTATAGTGCATTTGGAAAGTATTCAGATCCAGAGCCTTTTTCCACATTTTGTTACATTACAGATTTATTCTGACATGAATTAAATTGTTGTTTTCCATAAATCTACACACAATACCCCATAATGACAAAGAAAAAACAGGTTGACATTATTGCAAATGTATTAAAAATAAAAAAAATAAACTGAAATATCACATTGACATAAGTATTCAGGCCCTTTAGTCAGTACTTTGTTGAAGCACATTTGTCAGCGATTTTTTTTTATTATTATATATATTTTTTCCCCTTTATTTAACCAGGTAGGCTAGTTGAGAACAAGTTCTCATTTACAACGGCGACCTGGCCAAGATAAAGCAAAGCAGTGCAACACAAACAGAGTTACACATGGAAAACAAACAAACACAGTCAATAATACAGTAGAAAAAGTCTATATACAGTGTGTGCAAATGAGGTAGGATAATGGAGGTAAGGCAATAAATAGGCCATAGTGACGAAATAATTACAATATAGCAATTAAACACTGGAGTGATAGATGTGCCGAAGATGAGTGTACAAGTAGAGATACTAGGGTGCAAAGGAGCAAAAATAAATAAATTAGATAACAGTATGGGGATGAGGTAGTTGGATGGGCTATTTACAGATAGGCTATGTACAGGTGCAGTGATCTGTGAGCTGCTCTGACAGCTGGCGCTTAAAGCTAATGAGGGAGATATGAGTCTCCAGCTTCAGTGATTTTTGCAGTTCGTTCCAGTCATTGGCAGCAGAGAACTGGAAGGAAAGGCGGCCGAAGGAGGAATTGGCTTTGGGGATGACCAGTGAAATATACCTGCTGGAGCGAGTGCTACGGGTGGGTGTTGCTATGGTGACCAGTGAGCTGAGATAAGGCGGGGCTTTACCTAGCAAAGACTTATAGATGACCTGGAGCCAGTGGGTTTGGCGACGAATATGATGCAAGGGCCAGCCAACGAGAGCATACAGGTCGCAGTTGTGGGTAGTATATGGGGCTTTGGTGACAAAACGGATGGCACTGTGATATAATGCATCCAATTTACTGAGTTGAGTGTTGGAGGCTATTTTGTAAATTACATTGCCGAAGTCAAGGATCGGTAGGATAGTCAGTTTTACGAGAGTATGTTTGGCAGCATGAGTGAAGGATGCTTTGTTGCAAAATAGGAAGCTGATTCTATATTTCATTTTAGATTAGAGATGTTTAATGTGAGTCTGGAAGGAGAGTTTACAGTCTAACCAGACACCTAGGTATTTGTAGTTGTCCACATATTCTAAGTCAGAACCGTCCAGAGTAGTAATGCTGGGATTACAGCCTCTTCTTCTTGGGTATGTCCCCGAAGGAGGCTTTTTGCCTTTTGGTTGGCCGTCATTGTAATTTGTTCTTAATCGACATGCCTAGTTAAATAAAAAGGTTAAATAAATAATCGAATAAAACACTACAAGCTCGGCACACCTGTATTTGGAGAGTTTCTCCCATTCTTCTCTGCAGATCCTCTCAGGTTGGATGGGGAGTGTCGCTGCACAGCTATTTTCAGGTCTCTCCAGATATGTTAGATCGGGTTCAAGTCCGGGCTCTGGCTGGGCCACTCAAGGACGTTCAGAGACTTGTCCCGAAGCCACTCCTGCGTTGTCTTGGCTGTGTGCTTAGGGTCGTTGTCCTGTTGGAAGGTGTACCTTTGCCCCAGTCTGAGGTCATGAGCGCTCTGGAGCAGGTTTTCATCAAGTATCTCTCTGTACTTTGCTCCGTTCATCTTTCCCTCGATCCTGACTAGTCTCCCAGTCCCTGCCGCTGAAAAACATCCCAAAAGAATGATGCTGCCACCACCATGCTTCACCGTAGGGATGGTGCCAGGTTTCCTCCAGATGTGTCACTTGACATTCAGGCCAAACAGGTTAATCTTGGTTTCATCAGACCAGAGAATCTTATTTCTCATGGTCAGAGTCTTTATGTGCCTTTTGGCAAACTCCAAGCGGGCTGTCGTGTGCCTGTTACTGAAGAGTGGCTTCTGTCTGGCCACTCTACCATAAAGACCTGATTGGTGGAGTGCTGTAGAGATGGAAGACCCTTCCAGATGGACAACAGAGCTCAGTCAGTCAGTGACCATCGGGTTCTTGGTCACTTCCCTGACCAAGGCCCTTCTCCCCCGATTGCTCAGGTTGGCCGGGCAGCCAGCTCTAGGAAGAGTCTTGGTGGTTCCAAACTTCTTCCATTTAAGAATGATGGAGGTCACTGTGCTCTTGGGGACCTTCAATGCTGCAGAAATGTTTTTGTACACTTACCCAGATCTGTGCCTCAACACAATACTGTCCGTAGAGCTCAGAGACAATTCCTTCATCCTCATGGCTTGGTTTTTGCTCTGACATGCACTGTCAACTGTGGGACCTAATATAGACAGCAGTGTGCCTTTCCAAATCATGTCCAATCAATTGAATTTACCACAGGTGGACTCCCAAGTTGTAGAAACATCTCAAGGATGATCAATGGAAACAGGAAGTACCTGAGCTCAATTTCGAGTCTCATAGCAAAGGGTCCGAATACTTATGTAAGCAACCTGTTTTTGCCTCGTCATTATGGGGTATTGTGTGTAGATTGCTGAGGAACATGTTTTATTTAATCCATTTTAGAATAAGGCTGTAACGTAACAAAATGTGGAAAAAGGGGTGTGAATACTTTCTGTATATTAAAGTACCTTGAGTCCCTGGATCTTCTGGAAGATCACCCTGACTTTGTGTCTGATGATTACGTCACTCTCACTAGTCCTGAGGGGTGAACAACAACAGGTCAAACACACATGGTCAGAAGGATGTTGATAACTGGCCTGAATTAATGTTGAATGACACAGTAAGATAAATGCTTTACCCTTCTCTGAGGATGCTGTAGATGGTCTGCATGACCTGCTCCTCCTCACTGGTTACCTCTGAACTCTGAAGCAGAAGGTCAGGGGTCACCTTTAGACAGAGCTCAGTGTTAGTATGTTTTTCAACTTTACTGGAGGTATTGATAATGTACTAGCTAAGTATACTAGTTAGTAACCGCTCACCCATCCCGTCCAGTCTCTTACCAGTGGGTCTGTCCGATTGGCTGAAGGCGTCGCCACAGCGACAAACCTCCCCGGCGGAGCCCGCTGATTGGCTGGGTGTGGCGTTGCCTTGCTGACGGAGCCTTGGCCCCGCCCCAGGCTGCTGTGAGTGGAGGAGGGAGGGGAGGAGTAGGGGTTGGGGGTGAGAGAGGGTGAAGGGGAGGAGTACGGGTTGGGAGCGAGAGAAGGGGATATGGTGTCTCTAGGGTCCTCTGCTACAGGAGAGCGCCCACTCTGTTGTTCTCTGGTACTGCTGCTGCCGTCAAACCTGCTGATCAGTCTGTTGACGGGGGTCTGGGGGTGGGGCTGTGCTGGGTAAGGAAGGGTCTGGGGGTGGGGCTGTGCTGGGTAAGGAAGGGTCTGGGGGTGGGGGTGTGCCGTGGTCAGGGGGGGCTGCTCTGTTTGGGAAGGATGGAGGTCAGGGGCATACTGACTCCCCCCTCCCCTCCCCAGTGACCCGTTGAGCCCGGACTGATACGACCCACACATTACATTCCTCCCCATACCCCCCTCCCTCACCCCTCCTCTATCCGTTCTCTCTTCCGTGACCCCAATCCCTCCATCCAGGTTCCCATAGCTACCAGACCTCCCATCCCCTGGTGGTCTCCCAAATCCTTCTCCCCCCTCACTCTCCAGTAATGAACCATGTGACTGTGCCCTGCGTAACGCCCCTCCCTCCTCTCCTCCCCCCTCTCCCCCTCCCTCCTCTCTGTCTCTCCTGCGGGGCAGACTGCCGTAACCCGGGGGGTAGTGGGTACGGAGCTGCACCCCATACGAATCTCCCTTCGGGCCCCCGTCCTTCAGAACCACATAGGGCTGTCCGGCGATGCCCTGGACTCTGACAGCCACCCCGTACTTAGAGGTGGAGGGGGGCTTGGATCTCAGCTGGGTCGAGGGGAGCCCCCCTCCTGAGTCATTGATGAAGCGGATCTGAACCCCGTAGTCCACGGGGCTCTTACGACCTGACGGAGTACTCATACTGGGGAGGGAGAGAGCGAGAGTGGACGGGGCGGAGGGGAGACAGCGAGAGGGGAGAGAAAGTGGAGAGGGGGAAAGACAATATTAGTAGAGCTATTCCAAGTGTTATAAACTCAGCAAAAAAGAGAAACGTCCTCTCACTGTCAACTGCGTTTATTTTCAGCAAACATATCTGTATGAAATATCTGTATGAACATAAGATTCAACAACAGACAAACTGAACAAGTTCCACAGACATGTGACTAACATAAATTGAATAATGTTTCCCTGAACAAAGGGGGGGTCAAAACCTAAAGGAACAGTCAGTATCTGGTGTGGCCACCAGCTGCATTAAGTACTGCAGTGAATCTCCTCATGGACTACACCAGATTTGCCAGTTCTTGCTGTGAGATGTTACCCCACTCTTCCACCAAGGCACCTGCAAGTTCCCGGACATTTCTGGGGGGGAATGTCCCTCCGATCCAACAGGTCCCATACGCGCTAAATGGGATTGAGATCCGGGCTCTTCGCTGGCCATGGCAGAACACTGACATTCCTGTCTTGCAGGAAATCACACACAGAACGAGCAGTATGGCTGATGGCATTGTCATGCTGGAGGGTCATGTCAGGATGAGCCTGCAGGAAGGGTACCACATGAGGGAGGAGAATGTCTTCTCTGTAACGCACAGCGTTGAGATTGCCTGCAATGACAAGCTCAGTCCGATGATGCTGTGACACACCGCCCCAGACCATGACGGACCCCCCACCTCAATCCCGCTCCAGAGTACAGGCCTCGGTGTAACGCTCATTCCATCGATGATAAACGCGAATCCGACCATCACCCCTGGTGAGACAAAACCGCGACTCGTCAGTAAAGAGCACTTTTTGCCAGTCCTGTTTGGTCCAGCGACAGTGGGTTTGTGCCCATAGGCATTGGTGATGTCTGGTGAGGACCTGCCTTACAACAGGCCTACAAGCCCTCAATCCAGCTGTTGCAGACAGTCTGAGCACTAATGGAGGGATTGTGCGTTCCTGGTGTAACTCGGGCAGTTGTTGTTGCCATCCTGTACCTGTCCCGCAGGTGTGATGATCGGATGTACCGATCCTGTGCAGGTGTTGTTACACGTGGTCTGCCACTGAGAGGATGATCAGCGGTCTGTCCTGTTTCCCTGTAGCGCTGTCTTTGGCGTCTCACAGTACAGACATTGCAATTTATTGCCCTGGCCACATCTGTAGTCCTTATGCCTCCTTGCAGCATGCCTAAGGCACGTTCACGCAGATGAGCATGGACCCTGGGCATCTTTCTTTTGGTGTTTTTCAGAGTGAGTAGAAAGGCCTCTTTAGTGTCCTAAGTTTTCATAACTGTGACCTTAATTGCCTACCGTCTGTAAGCTTCCACAGGTGCATGTTCATTAATTGTTTATGGTTCATTGACCAAGCATGGGAAACACTGTTTAAACCCTTTACAATGAAGATCTGTGAAGTTTACGAATTATCTTTGAAAGACAGGGTCCTGAAAAAGGGACATTTCTTTTTTTTCAGAGTTTACTTTAAAAGAAGTGAATGTGACAGCAGTAATTTATTGATTTGCTCTCTCAGTAAAGTACGTCAACTGAATATCTGACTGGTATTAATATCATGCAGACACAGAAAAAGAGAGGGTGGACTGTGTGTTTGTATTGGGTTTGCAAGTTAAAGGTGTGTGAGAGAATGAGTCTCAGTGGAGTTGCTTTAGAATGGACTTTGTTCATAGTGACCTTCATTATTCATTAACCTGGAAACACACACACCCTACTTCCCACTCTCTGGCTCCCGTTTTGTGTCACAGTTGTCCCAGTGTGCTCTCTCTCTTTACTTCCACTTGGTTTAGTTCAGCTCATCACTTAGCGCATACCTCGCCCTAAGACAGACATCCAAAGCATGCCATTGAAAAAGCACCCCGTCACTGTACATTAGTGCAGACGACCGTAACATGTGCACAGTCACACACACCTCCTAATGGCCAAGTGGCAAGTAGTAGTGAAGAGGTCCCAAAGACAGCTACAAGTCAGGTCTTTCAGACAGAGGACAACAGAAAGCCTAGGATATTTATTTCAGATATAGGTCAACAGATACAAAGGATCTTCAACACCAACTCTTCTTTCTGCATGCCTAGGCTAATCATCCATAATCAGTTTTAGAGACTGAGTTAAAGCAGTGTTTCTCAATGCCGGGTCCTTGGGAGTATGTTGCTGACCTCGTGACATTGATTTATTCCATTCTACAGTTTAATCTAGGCACTTGGCTACTCTAAGGAAGGAGGAGCATTGCTTGCCTGTCCCTGGTACTGAAACATATTGGGAAACACTGCTTGCTTGTGCACCTGCGTGTGTGAGACAGAGGCTCAGTCTCAGCAGGGAGAACTGACAGTGAATAGGACCAAACATAACAGGAACACAAGAGTGGACCCCAGCCATTTCCCTCTCTCTTTCTCTCATTCCACCTCCCTTTCTATATATCTCTCTCCCCATCTTTCTGTGTGTCAGTGTGTCAAGCCACTTCCAACAGGCCAGTTCAGCTGTTAAGCAGCGAAAGGGGACAGTGGAGAGGAGAGGGCCAGGGGAGACAGTCAGGGGACAGAGGGTGAGCCCATCCTATTGTCCAAACGATTTGGAGCAGAAAATGAGGTCAGAAATGCTGGGAACGCAACACTCTTCTTTCCCCTGGCCCTCTCCATCTCTCCCTCAGTCTGTCTGCCTCGCTTATATCACTGTTCTGCACCTGACCCTCCCTCCATCTCTCTAACCTGTCCATCTCTCTAACCCTCCTTCCTTCCCTCTCCCCCCTCCATCCTTCCCTCCCTCCTCTCTCTATTCCTCCATCTTCCTAACCTCTATCCCTCCCTCCCACCTCTCTCTATTCCTCCATCTTCCTAACCTCTATCCCTCCCTCACACCCTCCCTCACCTCTACCCCTCCCTCCCACTCTCACCTATCCCTCCCTCACTCACCTCTATCCCTCATCCATCTTCCTAACCTCTATCCCTCCCTCCCTCCCTCCATCCATCCCTAAACTCTCAACCCTTCCCTCCCTCCCTCCCCCTAACCTCTCTCTATCCCTTCATCTATCTCTCGAACCTCTATCAGTCTCTCTAACCCTCCCTCCATCCATCTCTAGCCCTCCCTCCATCCATCTAACCTCTCGCTATCCCTCCCGCCATCTCTCTATCCCTCCCCTGGGTTCCAAATCTCTGTCTCTCTCTCTGGAGAGAAGCACATGAGGCAGCTGACCGGACCTGCAACAGAGATTGACTGTGGATACTTGTCTGAGGTTAAGACCATCAGGCTTCTGTTTAGCCAGTGCTTCACACTATGTACTTTAGAGAGAATAAGTAAGGGACGGTGCCCTGCAGCCTAACAACAGACTGACTACAGTGTGACCAGGTTAAGGAGTCCTCACTCAGACTCTAGAGTTCTGAGATTACTGACTCCCTTAACTTCTTAGGGAGCAGCTCCCGAGGTGATGGTTTTGGAGAGCCTGGCGTGCCCAAAGTAAAATGCCTCCCACTCAGGCCCAGAAAATAGGATATGCACATATTTAGTACCATTGGATAGGAAACACTCTGAAGTTTCTAAAAGTGTTAACATTGTCTGTGAGTATAACAGAACGGATATGGCAGGCGAAAACCCGAGGAATTTCTGTCCTGGAAAAAGTGGTTGACACGTTGCCTCATTTGGAACCCCTCCCTTATGAAAATGCCCATATAAGGGAGTATGAATGCAGTACGTATTGCTTCCTCTGGATGTCAACAGTCTCGAGACACTGTTGATTCTGTTTAGTTGCTTTAGATGGTAGAAGAAGATGATTTAGGAAGTGGTCTCACAGAAGTCAACAGAAGAAAATGCGGTTGAAATATTATACAACATATACATAAAAGTGTTCCTAAGGATACATTATCAATGATGTTTGATTGTTCTTGGACAAGTTTATAGGTATAGGTTGAACGAGTTCTCTTCACGTTTCAATGGACGCTGTATTTTCTTATCATAACGCGCCAACCAAACAGAGATTTATGGATATAATACATTACTTTTTCTAACAAAAGAACCATGGATTGTCTTCGTTGGACACTTGGAAAGCCCTCAGCAGAAGTTCTTCAAAAGGTAATTGATTTGTTTTCGCTGTGAAATGTATTTTGTGTGAACAGTGATTGCTAATGAATTTATGGTAATGAAAAAATATGTGAGGTGCTATCCTCAAACATTCAAATGTAGTGCTTTTGCCGTAAAGCCTTTTTGAAATCTGACAACGCTGTGATATTGCCAAGAAGCAAAGCTTTTGATGACTATGCAACACTTGTATATTGATGAATGTTTAATAATTCAACTTTTGGATTTTGAATTTGGCGCTTTGCATTTCACCTGGTAGTGTCGGGAGTAGGGCGCTAGCGCCCCAGCACTCCTTGCTGCTCCTTAAAACTTCTTAGGCAGTGGTGGGGCGCTAGCAGGTGAAATGCAAGGCAAAATCCAAAAGTTGAATTATTAAACATGCATCAATATACAAGTGTTTCATACTCATCAAAAGCTCTGCTTCTTGGCAATATCAAGATTTCAAAAAGGCTTTACGGCGAAAGCACTACATTTGATTGTTTGAGGGTAGCACCTTCAATATTTGCCATTACCATGAAATCTTTAGCCAGCGCGGTCCATAGAAAATGCATTTCACAGGGAAAACCTGTGCCTTACCTTTTGTAGAACTTCTGCAGAGGGCTTCCTAAGTGTCTTTTCCTCAACAAAACAAAACCAAATAAAATGCATCCTTAGGAATTTTCTCTGGTTTTTGCCTGCCAAATGAGTTCTGTTACACTCACAGACATTATGTTAACACTTTTGGAAACCTCAGAGTGTTTCCTATTCAATAGTACTAATTATGTGCATATCCTATTTTCTGAGCCTGAGTGGCAAGCATTTTACTCTGGGCACGCCAGACTCTCCAAAACAGTCACCTCGGGAGCCGCTGCCTAAGAAGTTAAGGCATCAGCATGCTTCAGTTCAGCTGGCGCCTAGCCGAGACCTTTGCTTAAAAAACAAGGGGGAAAAGCAGCAATAGTACTGTTTGTCAATTTTGAGACACCGTAGACAGTATACGCTTACTCAATAGTTTGAATTAATAACTTAAGAAATCGGTCATTCATTTTGACGTTTTTTGCAGAGGAGATCATAGAGAAAATATAAATAAAATCTACATCTAAGATGTTTGGTGCAGTTGTCATTGATCTCTCGTTGAATGACAACAAAAACTATTGAAGAATCCCTACTGTTGACCAATCACAGACGAAGGGGCGTAGACTTCGGCTACCGACTTCGGGCACACTTTTTTTTCGAGGCAGGCCGAACAGCTAAAACGAACAAAAGTCCAAAACTAACAAATAAAAAGTAAAAATGTCATCATAATATAACCATAAACTCGACCGAACTGTTTCAGCTGGGATGCATGCAGACGCCTTTAGTGTCTCCTAACCCGCCGGCTCTGCTCTCAAGTTTAATTATCCCGCACTGAATTGAATTAAGGCCACCTCCATCTCTGGGGAGGGATGGGAGAATTGTGGAATGAGACCACTGCAGTATGTAGTCATGGCTGTGGCTGTCTTTGATTCATTAAAAGGATAGGGTCTAGTTTCCTGAATTTCCACCTGAATGACATGCCCAAAGTAAACTGCCTATTACCTCAGGCCCAGAAGCCAGGATATGCATATAATTGGTCACATTGGATAGAAAACACTTTGAAGTTTCTAAAACTGTTAACTTCTTAGGGATGAGCACACGAGGTGACCGTTTTGGAGAGCCTGGCGTGCCCAAAGTAAAATGCCTCCCATTCAGGCCCAGAAAATAGGATATGCACATATTTGGTACCATTGGATAGGAAACACTCTGAATTTTCCAAAACTGTTAACCATTTGTCTGTGAGTAAAACAGAACGGATATGGCAGGCAAAACCCAGAGGAATTTCTGTCCTGGAAAAAGTGGTTTTCCCCGAGTGCCTCATTTGGAACCCCTCCCTCATGAAAATGCCCATATAAGGGCATATGAATGCAGTACCGATCGCTTCCTCTGGATGTCAACAGACTCGAGAAAGTGTTTTGATTCTGTTCAGATGCTTTAGAGCAGAGAAGAAGAGGGAATAAGGAAGTGCCTCTTTGGAACTCTATAGGAGTGGATGCGAGCTCTCGGGAAGCGCGCACTGTGTTTTTTACCGTCTTTAGAGCTCAGTTTATATTCCGGTTGATTTATTATAGTAAATATACGTAAAAGTGTTCCTAAGGATACATTTAAAATGATGTTTGATTGTTCTTGGACAAGTTTATAGGTATAAGATGAACGAGTTCTAGTCAC
>QNTS01004054.1:44405-55349 GCA_003317085.1 Hucho hucho | reverse complement strand
TTCAGAGTGTTTCCTATCCAATGGTACTAAATATATGCATATCCTATTTTCTGGGCCTGAATGGGAGGCATTTTACTTTGGGCATGCCAGGGTCTCCAAAACAGTCACCTCATGCGCTGCTCCCTAAGAAGTTAAGACTGTTTCCTTGGTGATTGGCAATTCATCCCTTCTGTCTCTTCATTACATTCTTGACTTACACCAGACCCTTTTCCGCTCCTCTCACACTCAAACAAACAGCCATTTCTTCCTCTCGGATTCTAATGGCGCTCATTGGCATAACAAAGAAGACTTCAGTGTTGCCAAATAGAACACAAACACCATATAGAAGCACCTATTACACTCCTCCAGTCACACACATTCCACACTGTGTTGCTCAGTCAACATCCCCCTTACACACACACCTACCTGCACACTTCAGGGTCTCGCTCTAAGAGCATCCAATATGTAAACAGTCTTATCGTTCTCTCTGTCACTCTCCCTCTGTCAGTCTCTCTCTCACTCTTCCTCCCTCTCTCTGTGCCTGTGGCAACAGTAAAACATGTCCCTCAGGCTGAGCTTTCTCCCATCTGTCATCAATACACTGCTGTGTTAAATTCTACATACTAACAGCCAAAATAATGCATAGACATCAATGTCAAGTTTAAATTCATAACATCTTATCAAACATTTAACACTTGCGATCTTGCATCAGATATGAGACAACACCCTTGCCACTTCGTACTTTCTGTAGGCCACATGTCCATGAGTAATCACCTGAATGTTGGCCAATAAAATGACGGCCAATAAAATGACAGAGAATGGCAAATACCTTAGATAACTTCCGTTGGGTCTCTTGAACAGAGTTCGCTGGCTACATTGAATTCTTCAGTGTATGCGTCATAGTATCATCTAGCGCAAGTGAAACTTGGGAGAAGAGAGGCAGTGAGCCAAGTTGTAGAAGTTGAGCTCTGAGAAAACGTCAAATAACTGACATGTAAAAAGAGAATGTGCGACATTGACAGATGGGTAGACTGACTGTACACATGGTTTTAAATGAGAATTCCACTACGGGAGAGATCTAGACGAGGCAATCCAATGATACACCTGCTCCGTGGCCTTTGAATTCCGAGGGACGTTACCCAGCCCCGTTTCGCCATCATTAAAAGTAAACTTAGGTTAGACACCAACAAGAGAGCAAGTTATCAAAGACGGAGCGGACAAATGTATTAGCTAGCTATGTGTGTGTGTGTGTAATGCGCAAGCCAACCAGCTAGAGCTAGCAAGCTAACCCTAAGCTACTGTCATAACTAGCTAGCTAACTTAGCTGTCTGGGTTAGCGAACTAAACAACATCCAGAAACATACCTGCTATTTGGTCAAAGTAGTACAATTCATACATTTATTTTCGAGTCCTCTTCTGCTGTTTTACTTGGTGTTAATAATGTTTAAATCGGGCAGAAAATACTTCTGAAAGAGCGGAGCATATCCATAATTCGAGACAGACAGATAAATGCAGCTCCAACCTGTTACCTTTGTGACTGATGCCAGACGAGCCGCCAAGTCCCGCTAGAGGGAATACAGGTATTGGTTGAGCACAGAGCAGTAGGCGGTGCTCTAGACAGCGCCCGCTTTAAATATTGGTGAGTGTGGTCTGTCAATCTGTGATAAATTGACCCAGGGGAGAGGTCTTTCAGCGGTCTTCATAAATAGAAATAAACAACTTTGTGAATGAAAATGCTTAGTGCTGTGTTTGTCATAATAGCTTTTTTTAACTGCTAAGAAAGAGGTCAGCTAATGCAGAAACAAACGAAACACATCACAACAGTTTGCGCTCCTCAAATTCCAACCGTCCCATACCAAACCGACCAGTGTCTAGGCCGGGGAAAGAGTAACCGTTCCACTTGATCTACCAGATCCCCTGCAGAGGGCGCCTTTAGCACACATTACGACAGATTATTGGCAATTAGGACAGAGGCCCAGGGGACCGTTTATTCTACTAACTTGAATCAACCACTGAAATTTCCACGAGAGTATTCGAATCTTTTCCCCATAGAAAATTCTCCCCACAAATGACATATTTCCTTATTTAGAAAAAATATTTGTTCTCACTCATTGTAGTGCCAAAACATGTGAATTCAAGCAGTGTTCATATTTTTGGATAACATTTTTAATTGCGCACACCAATTTAAAACAACGTAGGTTAATATTGACTATGTTGATTAATAAATATTGGCTATGTTGTAATATGGCTATGATGACAATTCTTTTTTTTAATCATCAATTGAGAAATGCGTTGCCAAAGCTGCCCTGAATAATAGCCTACAATAGGCGTTGTTTGACCATTATGTTGTAGGCTAGTCCACCACCACACCCATTTCCCAACTCCACCAAACTCTTTCTCTCACACACGCACTTCTCTCTCCAGCACTCAGCTTTGACAGCCCGCTCCATACATCAGTCGCTCCGGGAATGGGATCATCATTAGTGAGTGAGAAGAAAAACTTCCAATTCTTCCGATTCTACGCTCTCCAAAGACTACTCTTCAAACTGCGGGGATAGCTTCAAGATAAAGCGATAGCGACTGTCAGAAATAGATATTACAGGCGTTACAAGTTGATGAAAGGAGAGGTAACTTTACGCGCCGTGGAACGACAAAGAGAAGTGGGTCAAGCAACAAATGGGGAGACGTTTGGAGTTAAAATTCTATGACAACATTTACTACTGAATTTATTGGGTAGAATCATTATGAATAATTTGTTGAAAGAAATTAACATCACAAAAGGGGTAATTCGGATAAGATATCAGGCGCGCGGTGCGCAAACGTAGGCCTATGTGGTCGTGGATGAATGTGCTTGGAAAGTTTTATGTAGGCTAACCAACTGCTGTCTGTCTCGATTGCGGATGACTTATAAAAATTAAGACTAAGTAGGCCTAAGTGAGTGTGTTATATTAGGATAGGTTTGGAGCCAAAGCTAGAAACCAAAAAAACTGCCACTGATCGTAACCAGACATGGCAAAGTGGTTTAGTTCCGCCATCAATCTGAAGAATGGGACCGAACGGGTCCGCTCAGCCTCGGAGTCCGGTCCTCAACCCCGAACCAGACACGGGCTAACAACGGGGACCAGTCTGAAGGGGAACCGGGTCAAGGAAAGTGCTGGAGGGATGGGCTCTATACTGACCGGGAGAAACCGGAAAAACTCGGCCATCGAACTGGGTCGGAACGGCTCGGGTACTGGCGGGAACTCGTTTAAGGACGGTAAGATCTGGGACAGTCTCATCCCTGGCAAGAGTAGGAAGAATTCCAAGCTCGAGGTGGGGGCATCTGAAGAGCATCGGCCCACCAGGAAATCCAGTTTGGCGCATGCGTGCATCAGCAGGATGATCAAGGTGGACAAGCAGGACAAGGGTCCCAAACATAGCGGTACAGGTGAACAGGTGGAATCCGAAAACGAGAGGGGGAAGGTGGACATCAAAACAACGATGGTGAGTGGCTCAGATTTGGTACTGACATCTTTGTCAACAAAGTCTTAGATTAAACAAACAAAAATGAAAAAGGCATTTAGTAGTAACAATATATGCTATAATGATATAATTAGCCCTACAGTGTTATTAGGCTTACTGTAATTCACATTTGATCCTGTTGTTTATTGTCATATGTGTATGGAGCGTATGGAAGCTCGTTCCCACCACTCAAGTTATGAGATAGTAAGTCATAATTAAGTAATAGCATGTGGTGTATGGCCAATATACCACGGTGTACGTATGGTCTGTAATACAACGGCTTTCAGCCAGTCAGCATTCAGGACCAACAGGTTTATAAAAGGAAATAATGCACGCCCTAGAATGCCCTTCGAGCCAATCAGAAACATGTATTCGACAGTGCCATGGTATAACTCATGTTTGACTATGTTTGAGCTGCTTTTGAAAGCAAAAGTCGAATTTAAAACATTATTGACATCGTTGATTTAGATTTTCATAATGGCTATGATGGGAATGGTATCTATTTAATAAACTTGCTAGCTACTTGAGTGGATGTTGAACACATTTCTAGCAGTAAATGTGTTAAATTATAGCCATGGTATGAAAGGGATAATCAACTCGGGGCTCTATACGTTCTCTGGAAAATAATGCAACTCCGTCGTGGAACGCTAGTGCGTCGTGGAACGTTGTTCATTATTTTCAATGAAGCGCATAGCCCCACGTTGATTATCCCTTACATACATAACGTAAGTCATTATTATGAGATAGTAAATCAGAATAATGAGATACTAAGTCATAATTATGAGGTAGTCATTCATTATTACGAGATATGTAAGTTATAATTATGAGATAATAAGTCTGGATCATGGACATTTATTAGTCCTGCAGGTCACGATCCCTTTTAAAAGGGAAATCTGATTCAAACAATAACAAAGCTACTCCCCACCACTTTTGTAAACAGTTGAGGAATGGGGCAGGAGAAATGTAACCACTCTTAAATACATAGAGCAAAGACTCTCACATACAGATGTAGGATCTTAATTTGATCCTGTATGCTACAGCAGGAATAGAATCCTGCAGCAACAGGAAATGTGAATTATTATGTGGATTATAATTCATGGACATTTTTTGTAGGGGTTGATACATTTTTCATTATGGAAAATCAAGTCTGATATTTTAAAGTGGAAATTGCAAACTTTAGAAGTCTTTTTAATCCTTAAATAGACTACAAGTTTGGAAATTCAAAGCAACAAAATTGACCAAATGAAGATCCTACATCTGTATGGATGCAAGAACTGACCATCCGCGTTTTGAACCTATACAGTGTTTGTTTACAATTACATTGTTTACAAACAGTGGAGTAACACAAGTTGATATTTTTAGTTCTGATGGGGTAAGACCATTGCTCATGAGGAATTTCTAAGTTACATTCTTCAAGAATCAATGGCTATATATTAATAGTTAATTAATTGAATTAAACAGGCACCAACTCACATCAACAAAACTCTTCAGTCCATTAATTTGCAACAATATCACCACAAACTCTCTCTCTCTCTCTCTCTCTCTCTCTCTCTCTCACACACGCGCAAAGACACACAGACACACACACACACACAAAATCTGTGATTCACGTAATACAGATCGCATAAACGTATCTCATAATAATGACTTACTATCTCATAATCATGACTTAGTATCTCCTAATAATGACTTACTATCTCAGAATTCTGACTTTGTATCGCAATATTATGACTTACTATCTCATGATTATGACATATTGTCTCATAATAATGACTTACTATCTCATAATTATGACTTAGTATCTCATCACAATGACTTACTATCTCATAGTCAGATTTTTTTTAAATTGGGTGGTGGGAACGAGCTTCCATACATATATGTGTGCACTGATATGAAGAAAGAACTGTTGCTCTGAGAGTTGTGATCAGTCTCTCTCTCCCACCTCAGCCTTTGTCTCTACTTCTCCCTCCCCCCTCCTGTCTCTCTTTCCTCACCACACAATGCACTGTGCTTTTATAACCCGCTGCATTCATGCCACAGCGCTCGGGACCAGCTGTACAAAAAACACACAATGAGACCTAACCTCATTCCCCAGTCTGTCTTCCTGTGTCCTTTCCCCTCCTTTTCCCCTAACTGCTGTCACACACATACAGACACACATACACACACATACACACACACACAGACACACATACACACACATACACACACATACACACATACATACACACAAACATACACACACAGACACACACATACACACACAGACACACACATACATACACACACAGACACACACACACACATACACACACATACACACACAGACACACACAGACACACACATACATACACACACAGACACATACACACACAGACACATACACACACATACACACACATACACATACACACACAGACACATGCACATGCACACACAGACACACACATACACATACAGACACACACACAGACACACACACAGACACATACAGACACACACACACACTATACCTCATTCTCCTCCTATATTTCTTCCCCCAGTTAAGGCTATGTCTGAGGCATTATATCACCTAACATTGTGGTGACTGTAGTTCTCCCACAGGTAGCTCAGATCACTGTGGCTCCGCTTTGATAAAGATCCTACAGGCAGTCAGACAGACACGTAAACACTGAACACACAGAGCCATGGGAGGGAAGACACACACAGAGCACAGAGCAGGGGAGATTCCCCAAGAAACATTCCCAGATCGTCAAGGGGACGTTTCCATACCAACTAGACTGTTACAGGTTAATTACATAGGTTATTGCAGTTACTCTGGCAGAAAGCCTACAGTATAGTACTGTGAAGGTTAGGTAGAGTATTTAACAACTTCTCTCCCGCTGTGTAGCTGATTATTCTGGAGGACTATGCTGACCCGTTTGACGCAGAGAAAACGAGGGAGCAGAGGGAGGCGGAGAGGGAGGGAGAGAACGATGGATACATGGAGCCCTATGATGCCCAGGTTATCATCACAGGTCAGTAAGGTCAGGGGTCAGATCTTGTCCTGGAGAGCTACAGGGAGTCCAGGCCTTTGTTCCAGCACAGCGCTGATACACACTGGCTCAGTTAATCAACTAATCATTGAGACCTTGATTAGTGGAATCAGGATTGGAGTTAGTGCTGGAGCAAAAGCCTGTACCCCCTGCAGCTCTCCAGAATCAAGGTTGTAGACTGCTGCTGTAAAAAGGTTTTTAAAGGATCGGACTAGAACGAGACCCTCCGCTCTCTCTCCCCTGACTTCCTCCCTACTGGCGGTTGCTATGGGAATGGTGTTGTGCTGCGACAATGGGTGCAGCTTCCTCTTGGATTTCCTGTCTCCTGCCTCTGTTTCCTTTACCCCATTCTCTGGAAAGGAAGTTACCTCCAGTTTCTCCCCCCCACCCCTTCCATTTTACTTTACTTTTGTGTGAAAAGAACCAAAAGACCCCCACCTCCCGTCCCCCTCCTCCTGGTCTCACCCAATTACTTCCCAGAATTCAGGAAGAGGTCCGTTCTGTCATCCAATCAGGCGCTGTGTTGACCTTTCTTCCCGTAGCTCCATTGTTTAGTCACACAATAGCCCAGACACACAGGCTACCTGACGGCCTCCACAGACATGTCTGACCACATCACAAGCCACAAAGGTATGTGTTATACTCTTAGAAATAGGGGTTCCAAAAGGTTTCTTCGGCTGTCCCCATAGGAGAACCATTTTTGGTTCCAGGTAGAACCCTTCTTTATCCAGGCAGTACTATATTGGGTTCCATGTAGAACCCTCTGTGTAAAAGGTTCTACCTGGAACCAAAAAGGGTTCTTCTAAGGGTTTTCCAATGGGGACAGCCGAAGAACCCTTTCAGGTTCTAGATAGCATCATTTTTTCTAACAGTGTACAACTGAACAATGGATCACAATCATGTCACATTAGCAGTAATGTTGCAATGGCAGAGTTGGGGGTTTGATATCCACATGGGCAAACAGGCCTACCAAATAATGACCATGTTATTGTTCTTATGACTTTGTAGGTATTCGTAGGCGGGGCTCCAAGGACCTGCTGAAGGTGTGTGTGCTGCTTCCCAAGGGAGATGGAGAAGGGGGCAAGCCCGCACCCCCCCACATCTACGACACTCCCTACGAGGGGCTGCTGGAGACGGATGGGGAGGCAGGAGGGGTATGGCTCCCTGTGACACGGCCGGTGTCAGACCCTCGCCCCCCTGGAGAGTATGAACGACCCTGGGAGTGGAGGAAGGAGGACATCGTCAGAGCACTGACAGGTAGATATATGTTTTCCAGAGGGAGGGAGGTAAAGGGAGGGAAGGAGGGAGGTAGAGGGAGGGAAGGAAGGAGAGGGAACATATTGGATACAACAATGATACACAAACATACACAGTTCTCTCTCTCTCCAGCCCAGTTTAAGAAGGGAATGAGCAGTTTGCCCCCTAAAGAGGAAGCTCCACCCATCAGACAGCAGACTCTCAGTCATCAGCAGACCCTCAGACAGCAGACTCTCAGTCATCAGCAGACTCTCAGTCATCAGCAGACCATCAGTCATCAGCAGACTCTCAGTCATCAGCAGACCCTCAGACAGCAGACCATCAGTCATCAGCAGACTCTCAGTCATCAGCAGACTCTCAGTCATCAGCAAACTCTCAGTAATCAGCAGACCATCAGTCATCAGCAGACTCTCAGTCATCAGCAGACCCTCAGACAGAAGACCTGGAACAAGAAAGTCCTCGTCCCCTCTCCCTCTTCCCCTACTTCCCCCATTCTCAAACTCTCTCCTCCCTCACCTCTCTCTCATTCCTCTCCCCCCTCTCCCACCTCTCACTCTTCTCCCACTCCCAAACTTGCCCCATCCTCTTCTCCTCCCTCCACCACCTCCACACCCAATGCAGAGACAGCCAAAGTGGACCCCACCCTGCCCCTGGAGAAACAGAGGTAAGGGAAGAGGAGAGAGAGAAGGGAGAGGCTGGATGGGGGGGACTGAGATACACTATATGTACAGCAGTATGTGGACACCCATTCAAATGAGTGGATTCGGCTATTTCAGCCACACCTGTTGCTGACAGTTGTATACGTTTGAGCACAAAGCCATGCAATCTCCATATAGACAAACATTGGCAGTAGAATGGCCTTACTCAGTGACTTTTAACGTGGCACTGTCATCAAATCAAATCAAATGTTATTGGTCACATACACATATTTAGCAGATGTTATTGCAGGTGTAGCGAAATGCTTGTGTTCCTAGCTCCAACAGTGCAGTAGTATCTAACAATTCACAACAATACACACAAATCTACAAGTAAAGAATGGAATTAAGAAATATATAAATATTAGGACGAGCAATATCGGCATTGTGGCATTGACTAAAATACAATAGAATACTGTATATACATAAGAAATGAGTAAAGCAGTATGTCAACATTATTAAAGTGACTAGTGTTCCATTATTAAAGTGACTAGTGTTCCATTATTAAAGTGACTAGTGTTCCGTTATTAAAGTGACTAGTGTTCCATTATTAAAGTGACCAGTGATTCCATGTCTACAGTATGTACATAGGGCAGCAGCCTCAAAGGTGCAGGGTTGAGTAACCGGTGGTAACCGGCTAGTCATAGGATGCCACCTTTCCAACAAGTCAGTTCGTCAAATTTCTGCCCTGCTACAGCTGCCCCGGTCAACTGTAAGTGCTGTTATTATGAAGTGGAAACGTCTAGGAGCAACAACGGCTCAGCCGTGAAGTGGTAGGCCATGCAAGCTAAAGTGCTGTAGCGCGTAACGCCTAAGAATCGTCTGTCCTCGGTTGCAACACTCACTACTGAGTTCCAAACTGCCTGTGGAAGCCATATCAGCACAAGAACGGGTTGTGGACTCTGGAGCAGTGGAAACGTGTTCTCTGTAGTGATGAATCACGCTTCACCATCTGTCAGTCCGATGGATGAATCTGGGTTTATCGGATTCCAGGAGAACTCTACCTGCCCGAATGCATAGAGCCAACTGTAAAGTTTGGTGTTGGAGGAATAATGTTATGGGACTTTTTTTCATGGTTCCGGCTAGGCCCCTTAGTTCCAGTGAAGGGAAATCTTAGCACTACAGCATACAATGACATTCTAGACGATTATGTGCTTCCAACTTTGTGGCAACAGTTTGGGGAAGGCCCTTTCCTGTTGCAGCATGACAATGCCCCTGTGCACAAAGAAAAGTCCATACAGAAATGGTTTGTCGAGAGCCGTGTGGAAGAACTTGACTGGCCTGCACAGAGTCCTGACCTCAACTCCTTCTAACACCTTTGGGATGAATTAGAACGCTGACTGCAAGCCAGGCCTAATCGCCCAATATCAGTGCCCGACCTCACTAATGCTCTTGTGGTTGAATCGAAGCAAGTCCCCGCAGCAATGTCCCAACATCTAGTGGAAAGCCTTCCCAGAAGAGTAGAGGCTGTTATAGCAATAAAAGGGGGACCAACTCCATATTAATGCCCATGATTTTGGAATGAGATATTCGACGAGCAGGATTTACACATACTTTTGGTCATGTATTGTAGCATGATGTCGCCACCACCATGCTTGGAAATATGAAGAGTGGCACTCAGTGATGTCTTGTGTTGGATTTGCCCAAAACAAAACGCTTTGAATACAGGACATAAAGTTCATTCTTTGCCAAATTATTGAAAACAGGATGCATGTTTTGGAATATTTTTATTCTGTACAGGCTTCCTTCTTTTCACTCTGCCAGGTTAGTATTGTGGAGCAACTACAGTGTTGTTGATCCATCCTCAGTTTTCTCTTATCACAGCCAATAAACAATGTAACTGGTAAGATTCTTCAGGAGAGTGGTCATGTGTGCTAGCAAGGCAAAGGTCCTGGGTTCGAGTCTCGGTGTGAAGGAAGTGGTATTCGCTAAGCAAGCGTTCTCTATCTCTCCCTCCTACCCTCTAACTTCCCAACCCTCCCTATATTCCTCCCCCTAACCTTCAATATGACATTCATCCCCATCCATTTTACTGCTCTGAAGCTCTAAACATTGTATGTATGTTTGTTTCTCCCTCTCTTTCCCCTCATCCCTCTCATCTCTCCCCTCCCCCTCCTCTAGCTGGTACCATGGCAGTGTGAGTCGCCAGCAGGCAGAGGCTCAGCTCCAGCGCTGCAGGGATGCCAGCTTCCTGGTTAGAGACAGCGAATCAGGGACCAGCAAATATTCCATCGCGCTCAAGTGAGTGTGTTTGTGTGTGTGTGTTACACTTATCTCTCTTCAGTGAGCACTCATCATTAACCACTTTACACACCACAGATATGGAGGGTGAGCAGCATGTGTTGGAATAACTAAGCCCCTAACCCTTTGCTACAGTACAGACATCCAGACTGTATCCTCTAGTTATGTAGCTATAGCTCCGTATCTCCCCCTGTTACTGAAGTAATTTGATTGTTTTTCTTTCTCTCTCTCTCTC
>QNTS01004054.1:4300-36916 GCA_003317085.1 Hucho hucho | reverse complement strand
GGAGAGCGAAGCAGCAGGAGAGAAGTGAACAGAGAGGGAGGGAGTGTGGAGAAGAGGACATAACAGTGAAAATGTTTGTGAATGTGTGACTGTGTGTGTGTACGTGTCTGAGTCTGTGTCTGTTTGTGTGTGTGTGTGTGTGTTTGTGTGTGACTGTCTTAAAGAGATTTATTGAGGTATTCTAGCCAGCGGGCACCTACAGTATGTGTTGAGATGTGAATGTTAAGTTGCTGCCAGCTCTGTCACAGTCAGACTCATCCTCGGGACTGGGGACAGACCCAGGCCGCAACACACATACACACGTCACAGACACAGCCATATGCACGCACACACACAGCCATACACATGCACTAGTCCACAGACAGACTACTGGACCACAGACGGACTACTAGACCACAGACAGGCTACTGGACCACAGCCAGACTACTAGTCCACAGACAGACTACTGGACCACATACGGACTACTAGATCACAGACTGGCTACTGGACCACAGCCAGACTACTAGTCCACAGACAGACTACTGGACCACAGACAGACTACTAGTCCACAGACAGACTACTAGACTACAGACAGACTACTGGACCATAGACAGACTACTAGTCCACAGACAGACTACTAGACTACAGACAGACTACTGGACCATAGACAGACTACTAGTCCACAGACAGACTACTAGACCACAGACAGACTACTAGACCACAGACAGGCTACTGGACCACAGACAGACTACTGGACCAGACATACTACTGGACAAGACAGACTACTGGACTACAGACAGACTCAGTCAAAATGTCAGTTGGTCATGTTGAGTGGATGGAAAAATGACCCTTTTACTAAGGCCTGATTTTCAAAAGGTTTGATGAATCTTGCTATTCAAACCTGGTAGCTTTATCCCTATTCCTATTTACTAAATGTAGGGAGACAGACACATGGCCTAATTGTTGGCATCACAGTTGATTCATTTAAACATAGTTTTGCTATTTTAGGTCAACAGCCATATTAATTTCCCCCTCAATATCAACCAAGGATATTGTGATAAATGAAATGACAGCACATGCTGCCAAGTGATGGGAAACTGCGGTACCCCACATCCTCCCCACCTCCCCCTCCCTTTATTTTCTAGCACATCCATTGCTCAGCACCAACCTGAACTCAGGGGTAGACGTAACATATTAAATGTAAACCAAAAGACCCACTGGTATGATATGCTACGTTTCGTATGGTACAGTGGCTTGCGAAAGTATTCACCCCCGTTGGCATTTTTCCTATTTTGTTGCCTTACAACCTGGAATTAAAATAGATTTTTTTAGGGGTTTGTATGATTTGATGTACACATCATGCCTACCACGCTGAAGAAATAAACAAGAAATAAGACAAAAAAATGGAAAACTTGAGCGTGCATAACTATTCACCCCCCAAGGTCAATACTTTGTAGAGCCACCTTTAACTTCTTAGGGAGCCGCGCACGAGGTGACGGTTTTGGAGAGCCTGGCATGCCCAAAGTAAAATGCCTCCCATTCAGGCCCAGAAAATAGGATATGCACATATTTAGTACCATTGGATAGGAAACACTCTGAATTTTCTAAAAGTGTTAACATTTTGTCTGTGAGTATAACAGAATGGATATGGCAGGCGAAAACCCAAGGAATTTCTGTCCTGGAAAAAGTGGTTTTGACACATCGCCTCATTTGGAACCCCTCCCTTATGAAAATGCACATATAAGGGCATATGAATGCAGTACCTATCGCTTCCTCTGGATGTCAACAGTCTCGAGAAAGTGTTCTGATTCTTTTTAGATGCTTTTGGAGCAGAGAAGAAGATGAATAAGGAAGTGTCCACGCAGATGTCAATAGAAGTAAATGCGCGCTCCCGGCTGGCGCGTTCTTTGTTTTTTTCCTTTCTTATCGCCCAGTTTATATTCCGGTTGAAATATTATACTATTTATACATAAAAGTGTTCCTAAGGATACATTTAAAATTATGTTTGATTGTTCTTGGACAAGTTTATAGGTATAAGTTGAACGAGTTCTCTTCACGTTTCAATGGACGATTGGAGGCTCTATTTTCTCATTATAACGCGCCAACCAAACGGAGATTTATGGATATAATACATGACTTTTTCTAACAAAAGAACCATGGATTGTCTTCGTTGGACACTTGGGAAGCCATCAGCAGAAGTTCTTCAAGAGGTAATTGATTTGTTTTCGCTGTGAAATGTGTTTTCTGTGAACCGTGAAGGCTTATGAATTCATGCTAATGGAAAAATATGTAGGGTGCTATCCTCAAACAATCAAATGTGATGCTTTCGCCGTGAAGCCTTTTTGAAATCTGACAACGCTGTTATATTGCCAAGAAGCAGAGCTTTTGATGAATATGAAACACTTGTATATTGATGCATGTTTAATAATTCAACTTTTGGATTTTGAATTTGGCGCCTTGCATTTCAACTGGTAGTGTCGGGAGTGGGGCGCTAGCGCCCCAGCGCACCTTGCTGCTCCCTACGAAGTTAACAGCTGCAAGTCTCTTGGGGGCATATCTCTATAAGCTTGGCATATCGAGCCACTGGGATTTTTGCCCATTCTTCAAGGCAAAACTGCCCCAGCTCCTTCAAGTTGGATGGGTTCTGCTGGTGTACAGCAATCTTTAAGTCATACCACAGATTCTCAATTGGATTGAGGTCTGGGCTTTGACTAGGCCATTCCAAGACATTTAAATGTTTCCCCTTAAACCAGTCGAGTGTTGCTTTAGCAGTATGCTTAGGGTCATTGTCCTGCTGGAAGGTGAACCTCCGTCCCAGTCTCAAATCTCTGGAAGACTGAAACATGTTTCCCTCTAAAATGCCCCTGTATTTAGCGCCATCCATCATTCCTTCAATTCTGACCGGTTTCCCAGTCCCTGCCGTTAAAAAACATGGGATGGTGTTCTCGGGGTGATGAGAGGTGTTGGGTTTGTACCAGACATAGCGTTTTCCTTGATGGCCAAAAAGATACATTTTTGTCTCATCTGACCAGAGTACCTTCTTCCATATATTTGGGGAGTCTCCCACATGCCTTTTGGCAAACACCAAACGTGTTTGCTTATTTTTTTTTTTAAGCAATGGCTTTTTTCTGGCCACTCTTCCGTAATGCCCAGCTCTGTGGAGTGTACGGCTTAAAGTGGACATATGGACAGATACTCCCATCTCCGCTGTGGAGCTTTGCAGCTCATTCAGGGTTATCTTTGGTCTTTTTGTTGCCTCTCTGATTAATGCCCACCTTGCCTGGTCCATGAGTTTTGGTGGACGGCCCTCTCTTGGCAGGTTTGTTGTGGTGTCATATTCTTTAAATTTTTTAATAATGGATTTAATGGTGCTTCGTGGGATGTTGAAAGTTTCTGATATTTTTTTAGAACCCAACCCTGTTCTGTACTTCTCCACAACTTTGTCCCTGACCTGTTTGGAGAGCTCCTTGATCTTCATGGTGCCACTTGCTTGGTGGTGCCCCTTGCTTAGTGGTGTTGCAGTCTCTGGGGCCTTTCAGAACAGGTGTATATATACTGAGATCATGTGACAGATCATGTGACACTTAGAATGCACACAGGTGGACTTTATTTATCTAATTATGTTACTTCTGAAGGTAATTGATTGCACCAGATCCTATTTAGGGGCTTCATAGCAAAGGGGGTGAATACACTTTTCCATTTTTTATTTTTTATAATTCTTTGGATCAAGTAATTTTTTTCATTTCACTTCACCAATTTGGACTATTTTGTGTATGTCCATTACATGAAATCCAAATAAAAATCTATTTAAATTACAGGTTGTAATGCAACAAAATAGGAAAAATGCCAAGGGGATGAATACTTTTGCAAGGCACTGTATGTATTAATTAGTGGATGTCCATCATCCATTTCATATGATATGTTACGAATTACAACTCGTATGATATCTTACAAATTGCAATTTGTACAATATGTTACGAATTGCAATTCGTGCTATATGTTACAAAATTGCAAACATATCATATGTTACAAATTCCAATTTGTTTTCGCTAACATTAGCTAGGTGGCTAACAGTAACATTAGCTAGGTGGCTAACGTTACCTAGGCTAAGGGTTAGGGTTAAGGTTAGGAGTTAGGTTAAAGGGTTACGGTTAGGGTCAGGGAAAGGGTTAGCAACATGCTAAATAGTTGCAAAATAGATCAAAAGTAGTAAGTAGTTGCAAAATTGCTAATTAGTTACAATGCTAAAGTTGTCTGTGATGAGATTCGAAATTAAACTTTTGGGTTGCTATACTTTCGCGTTATATTCCCACCCATCCACCTTCGCATTAAACGTCCACCCATCCACCCGGACTAACCGCCCTACTTTAGTTTTTTCCTTAAGTAACCTTCTGTCTTATGTAACCATACCAAACATAACATGACTAATTTGCGTAACCCAGATTTACATCTACTATGTTACGTCTAGTCTATGAGACCAGGCTGTTAGCACAACACGGACAGCCAATCCCGCTCGGCTCGACTCCCAAGTATACCTGGAGATTTTAGACACGAATAAAAACTATGTCTGTACTGAAAAGACCTGACGGAACCATGACAGGTACCGAGTGAAGAATTAATAACGGAATATCAAGAAAAGAACACTGCGTGTGTTCCGGAGGCGTTCGCTGTTCGAGTGAGCACCTTTTGGTTCGGAGCGCATACAGACACACGCATCTGAGCAGCGATGGGCGCTTGGACGCTGCTGCTGTGCCTACTCGCCATTGTGAGAGGTGAGTAAATTGTCTGTCGAGGCTGTGTTAATGGCTCGCCGGAACCGGGAATGATGCGCTTTTGTGTTGCTCTTCTCGGTACGACCACGGGGGCTGAAAGCACCATACATTAGTCTTCTATAGATTTAATGGAAGGATGCTTTGAGGGACGGATAGTTGGATAAAGGGAGAGGGGAAGACAAGATAGAGATAATGACTGTTTCATTGCTGTGTCACCGTCGTTCTCATAACGGCTGTGTGAGTACGTACTAGGCTACAACGGAATGATGATGTTAGGGAGAAATGATACATCATAACTGCATTACGTTAGGCACTCAACATTACTGAAGGCATCCAGGAAGACAATATTTATCTTTATGCTACGCGTTCATATATTGTAAAATGCAATACAATGGAGAAGGTGAGTTCCCCTCCTACAATAAAAGACGCGTTGAGCACTTGTAAAAAATCCTATACCCAAGAAATCCATGATTATTGAGCCCCCATTACTGTGTGGATCTGTCTTCCTTTCTATTGAGAGAAGCCAAATGTTTTTTCCCATCAACATAGCCTTTTAGTCTATATTTCTTAGCCATTATAATGACGTTACATGACTGATAATGGAAGAGTATGTGTCACTGTATAGCTGGCATGGCTTATAGTACACAGATCAAGTAACATTATCGCCCTAGTGTGAGATCCAAGGTTAGAGGTATGATTCATTTACACACACACACACACACACACACACAGACACACACACACACACACACACAGACACACACACACACACACACACACGTGGCAGCAGGTAGCCTAGCGGTTAGAGCGTTGGGCCAGTAACTGAAAGGTTGCTAGTTATAACTGAACCGACAAGGTACAAAAATCTGTTGATGTGCCCACTTAACCCTAATTGCACCAGGGTCACCGTTGATAATGGCAGACCCTGGCCGTGACTCCACTCTCCGAGGGTGTCTCAATATAGACGTGTACTTGTGTGAAATAGGACAAATATAAGCACTCACATGGCACACACACACACACACACACACACACACACACACATACACCCCCCCCTACACAATTGAGCCCCACATAAAACCTAGCAGTCAAACACGGAAATGGTTCGCTCTCATGTAAATCTCCCTCAGACAAGGAGACTTTTATCTATATATTCAGCTCTATTTACTCTCGGATTCCAAAATGCTAATTAGCATCAAGTAGACATCATGCAAGACTACAAATCTCTGCAAGCTCTTGCACTTAATCTCTAGCCGACACGTTTGCTGTCAGCCAGCTATATGAATAAGTTGGCATGGTGTTAGAATGCACTGCTGTATTAAAGCAATTGAGAACTAAATTGTTGACATGCTCTGTTGCAGATTCAAAGCCAAATTAACTCATTGCAGAATGTATCCATAATCATGAAGGAATAAGCATATTTTTTTGACAAGAATGCACCAGTCACCCATCAATCACGTCAAACACCTGTGAGAGCAAAATGACAAGATGATGTTATAATGCTGTTATCGCATCAAATGGTTGTTTTATGGACTAGAATAGGGGTCTTATAACACTGCCATCTGGGCGTGGTCTTCTGAGTTGGGCCTCTGGGGGCTCAATGCTGACAGTGGATTTACCATGCCTTTGGTGATAAAACCTAAAGACCGCATTCCATAGCATGAGTTGCTGTTTGTGTACTGGGAGGTACCAGGATGGAGATGGCTCGGGTATGGATAATTATGAGAGGAACCTTGTTTTTGGGGCCTGACCCTGGTTTCCACACAATGAGAACAGTCTTTACAGCAGATACTGTCTGCTGTGAATTATCAATTTATTTAATACAAATCCTAACCTTGTGACCCATTCCACACATCTGTTGTTTGTCATGTAGTCTAAAGGGGTGTATCGTTGCTATAAAAGATCTTTGTATCCTTTGTGTCTGGGCTCTCAATGAATCATCCAGCCATCGCTATTGCAGGGTACTCACATCATTAACTTGTGTGTGTGGTGTGACCTGCTTTCCTCATTAATAAGTGAATAAAGATTAGTTTATGTATAACTCTGACTTGTGTGATAAGTTTGTCTCTCCTCATTTGATAATAAAGAAATAACCACCACACACCTTAACTCCAACAATTAAATTGTTTTAATGAAATTTAAATAATAAACAATGCATGCATGTGCCTTTTATACATAACATATAAACATCTGAATTTAAGTAAAGATTAAATGATTTATTCATCAATGCCACAAACCTGGGACATTGAAGAGCCCCATATGAACTAGTTTTACTATCAGAGAGCTCACAGATTCTTCTGATTTTCCATTTTAGGAATTAGACCAGCACAAATAACACCATGTAAAACAGCAGATTGTAATTTTTGTTGATGAGTTACAAATGGAGAAACAACTGAATGTGTAAGGTAGCTTTTATATAAAATACTAGTTCAGCAGAATGAGAAACACACTTAAGACTCAAAACAAGGAAGCCATGCCTAAACACAGCTATATCAACACCCTTCTGGTAAATGTAACAGGTCCATGTTGCTGCTATCAATCGTGGGCAGCACCTTTACCATTGCATTCAGTCTGAACCCCATGATGAGCAGGAGTACAGAATTTACACAGGTGAAAGAAAGGTAGCAAAAACAGTACACCACACCACTTTTAAATGTGTTTCTGGGTCTAGATGTTATCAAATCAGGAGAAGAACAAGTGAAGGAAGCAGCATAGGGAAATTGGGTGAACGTAGGGTGGTTTTATAGCGATAAGATGGAGAGTTCCAAAGTGTCCGAAGTTGAGGGACCATGGGGCATGAAAGGCATAGTGTGGAATAAGGGGTAGCTAGAGGGATGGTTGGCCATGGAATAAACATCAAATGGGGGTGCTGGTGTGCTTCTACACCACTTTTAGGTTGTTGTTACCCCATGTCCAGTCATACTCAGACTGTGTCCCTCGACGTCATTCCGTCTCAGTTGCAGTATTCAAATCGTGGTCATCGTGTGACATTAAAGACGATGAGTGTCACAGCATTTCCACAATTTGAGCCATAGACAATAGCATTAAGGACAGCATTTTGTTGACAACATGGTGGTTTATACTATGTCTACTGTGTGTGAATGATGGAAGAATCTTACCCCAGCTGTAGGTCCAATTGAGTGTTTGTGGCTTCTTAGGCCTGCACATCAACCAGTACTGAGACCATTTGAGACTTGTAATGCTTGCTCTCAAAGTGATGCTTAAATTTCTTCGGGTCTGCATTTATACTGAACAAAAGTATAAACACAACATGTAAAGTGTTGGTCCCATGTTTCATGAGCTGAAATAAAAGATCCCAGAAATTTTCCATACTCATAAAAAGTGTATTTCTCTAAAAAGTGTATTTCTCTAAAAACAAATTTGTTTACATCCCTGTTAGTGAGCATTTCTCCTTTGCCAAGATAATCCAGCCACCTGACAGGTGTGGCATATCAAGAAGCTGATCAAACAGCATGATCATTACACAGGCGCATCTTGTGCTGGAGACAATAAAAGGCCACTAAAATGTACCGTTTTGTCACACAAGACAATGCCACAGATGTCTCAAGTTTTGAGGGAGCGTGCAATTCAAATCAAATCAAATCAAACTTCATTTGCCACATGCGCCGAATACAGCAAGTGTAGACTTTACTGTGAAATGCTTACTTACAAGACCTTAACCAACAGTGCAGTTCAAGAAGAAGAAAATATTTACCAAGTAGGCTAAAATAAAAAGTTATAATAAAAAGTAAAACAGGAAGAATAACAATAACGAGGCGGGGGGGTGTCAATGTAAATTGTCCAATGGCAATTTTTATGAATTGTTCAGCAGTCTAATGGCTTTGAGGAGTCTTTTGGTCCTAGACTTGGCGCTCTGGTACCGCTTGCCGTGCGGTAGCAGAGAAAACGGTCTATAACACACACACACACGCGCACACGCGCACACACACACACACACACACACACACACACACACACACACACACACACACACACACACTGCAAAATGCAAAATATGTAAACATTATTAAAGTGACTAGTGTTCCATTATTAAAGTGACCAGTCATTCCAAGTCTATGTATATAGGGCAGCAGCCTCTAATGTGCTAGTGATGGCTATTTAACAGTATTTAACAGTCTGATGGCCTTTAGATAAAAGCTGTTTTTCAGTCTCTAGGTCCCAGCTTTGATGCACCTGTACTGACCTCGCCTTCTGCATGGTAGCGGGGTAAAAAGGCAGTGGCTCGGGTGGTTGTTGTCCTTGATGATCTTTTTGGCCTTCCCAATGTGTATATAAAACACCCCCTCCACTGTGTGTTAACTACTCATTTATACAGTTAATGCATTAACTACCCTGTATGTATACAGTTAATGTGTGTGCGTGTGTCTCATTGTTATACTGGTGATGATAGGTGGTTAGTTAACCCAGGGCTGAGGGGGAATCCCCTGTCCTGTCACTCTCAATTGATTGGTTGGAAATCTAAAGGCAGCTGTAACTCGGCCAATCAGTGATGTGTTTATTGCTCCTCTCTGGGCCAGTCCATGTTGAGCAGACATCAACACTAAATTACAGAGAGGTTAATGAGCCGAAACAACACAAAACACCAGCCAACGGCAACCACTTATCCTACACACACACACACACACACACACACACACACACACACACACACACACACACACACACACACACACACACACTAACTGTATACAATGCACACACATACAGACAACACCCCCTCCGCTGTGTGTTAACTACTCATTTATCACAATACAGAGGCAGACATTCACACACACATCCTCTGACCTATTAATCACCACCCAAGACTGAATGTAATATTAAATCATAGGCCTCAGGATTACACACAGACACACACATACATATTACACACATGCATATTACAAATGCATACAAGCAAGGAGAGCACATGGCAACACACACATGCGTACATGAACGTGCAGACATGCATACAATATTCTACCCAGACACACGTAAAGGAATCATGCATATATAAATGCACCCCTTACTATCTCTAGAATACTCTCTCACACACACACACACACACACACACACACACACACACACACACACACACACATACACACACACACACTAATAACAATGATGGAGAGAGATAGTGTTGGTCACCCTCTGTTCTATACACACACACACACCGTCTTTCCAAGGACATTTCAACACCTTTCAGAAAAATCTCCCTTACCTGGTAGTAGTATGAGGATGGCTCTAGTTGTTGTCTCGGTGTGTAGGCCAGCGTTTCCCAAACCTGGGGTTGCCTAATTTGAAAATTAGGTTGTGAGAGAGACTCTGAAATCAAATAAATACATTTGCGCTAGGTTCATAGAACCGGGGTTATGTCAGTAACCTCTGTTAGCTGCTAGATACGGTTGTAATAAACAGAGCGGTTTCTGTTTTCTTCTTACAAATGTGTCTCTATCTTTTGAACTGTTGTAGGATACAAAATGTTAGGACCCCATCACTGAAAGATAATACCCACAGGGACACATATGTGTATTCTGTTCCCCTCTACAATGCCCACAAGTTGCACAGGACTCATTAGAACAGAGTGGACAAGACCAGGTACTAAATCAGACTGGAGGAAAAAGAACATCATCAACAGAGTATCATACACAATTATGACCTTATGATCTTCTGAACTTCCCAATTCCTTTCTGATGCATTTCTGTCACTTCAAACCATTCTGTCTTCAGATTGAAATACTGTCAAAAGTACTGCCAGGCTGATTTGTAATGGACTGCCCCAATTAAAAAAGTAAACAACATTGTTTCCCCGTGATTCTTGCCTAGCATTTGGTTTGGTACAGCAGGGGTTAATATAAGCCTCACTGTGTGCTTATCTGACGTTGTTAGGCTAGCTGTCCTCCATAACAAACGTTAACATTATATTCTTGACTTGACAATCAGCAGTTTTTTGTCTATCCATACATTATTTATCAAATCATTATTTATTGAAGTTCTTGTCTATCATCATCATTGAACCTCTGCTTGCTAGCTAGCTAACCAGCTAGCAACATGCCAATGATTTGTTTAGCATAGCAACGTGCAATGAATATATTACTGAACATTATTTACAGCTGGTTTGCGTATTCACTTGCATTTCAGAGTCAGCCCTCACCAGCAGTGATTCCCTTATCATTACTTAAGCAGGCTGCCTACCACCCTTAGCCCATAGCCTTCCATTTGGCCGGTTCAATTGAACAATTAGGTGTTGGCAGCTGTTATATCACTCAGGGAAACTAGAGAGGAAATGCTTAATCAGTACTTCCCCCTCAGACTCCCTACATCCTTTATCTTTGGGGTTCTCTGCTCTCAGCTGACTGGGTTCCTTCAGATCACTTTCTGCTGACTGATCTGATCTGTACGTCATGCTACTGCTACTGCTACTCTTGCTGTTACTGCTACTGTTACTGTTACTGCTACTCTTACTGCTACTGCTACTGTTACTGTTACTGCTACTGCTACTGCTACTGTTACTGTTACTGTTACTGTTACTGCTACTGCTACTATTACTGCTACTGCTACTGTTACTCTAACTGCTACTGCTACTGTTACTGCTACTGTTACTGCTACTGCTACTGCTACTGCTACTGCTACTGTTACTGCTCCTGTTAATGTTACTGTTACTGCTACTCCTACTGTTACTGCTACTGTTACTGTTACTGCTACTGTTACTGTTACTGCTACTGTTACTGCTACTCTTACTGCTACTGCTACTGTTACTGCTCCTGTTACTGTTACTGTTACGGCTACTGTTACTGCTACTTTTACTGCTACGGTTACTGTTACTGTTACTGCTACTGTTTCTGTTACTGCTACTGTTACTGCTACTGCTACTGTTATGGCTACTAATACTGTCACTGCTACTGTTACTGCTACTGTTACTGCTACTGCAGTAGAGTGGCCAGACAGAAGCCACTCCTCAGTAAAAGGCACATGACAGCCTGCTTGGAGTTTTCCAAAAGACCCCTAAAGACTCTCAGACCATGAGAAACAAGATTATCTGCTTAACTATTTTGCCTGAATGCCAAGCGTCACGCCTGGAGGAAACCTGAAACCATCCCTACAGTAAAGCATGGTGGTGGCAGCATCATGCTGTCGGAATGTTTTTCAGTGGCAGGGACTGAGAGACTATTCAGGATCGAGGGAAAGATGAACGGAGCAAAGCACTGTAATGGGTCTCGGTGATGCAGGTACAGCGGAGTCAGGCACAGGACAACAAAGATGAGTATTCATAAACTTTACTCAATAAGAATACAATACACGTAGTGATATACAATCACATGAAACAATGGACCAAGATACAAACAAATAATCACGCACAAAACCATGGGGGGAACAGAGGGTTAAATAAGGAACATGTAATTATGGGAATGGAAACCAGGTGTGTAAAAAATGAAGACAAAACCAACGGAAAATGAAAGATGGATCGGTGGCGGCTAGAAGACTGTTGACGTCGACCGCCAAACGCCGCCCGAACAAGGAGAGGGACCAACTTCGGCGGATGTCGTGACAGTACCCCCCCGTTGACGCGCGGCTCTAGCAGCGCGCCGACACCGGCCTCGGGGACGACCCGGAGGACGAGGTGCAGGGCGATCCGGGTGGAGACGGTGAAACTCCCGCAGCAACGAAGGGTCCAGGATGTCCTCCACCGGCAGCCAGCATCTCTCCTCCGGACCGTACCCCTCCCACTCAACGAGGTACTGAAGACCCATCGCCTCGAGTCCAAGATGGCTCGAACAGCATACGCCGGGGCCCCCTCGATGTCCAGAGGGGGCGGAGGAACCTCCCGCACCTCAGACTCCTGGAGTGGACCAGTCACCACCGGCCTGAGGAGAGACACATGGAACGAGGGGTTAATACGGTAATCTGGGGGAAGCTGTAACCTATAGCAAACCTCGTTCAGTCTCCTCAGGACTTTGAATGGCCCCACATACCGCGGACCCAGCTTCCAGCAGGGCAGGCGGAGGGGAAGGTTTCGGGTCGAGAGCCAGACCCGGTCCCCCAGTGCGAACACCGGGGCCTCACTGCGGTGGCGGTCGGCGCTCGCCTTCTGCCGCCTCATGGCCTGTTGCAGGTGCACATGGGCGGCGTCCCAGGTCTCCTCCGAGCGCCTAAACCATTCATCCACCGCAGGAGCCTCGATCTGGCTCTGATGCCACGGTGCCAGAACCGGTACGCACTGGAAGGGAGAGAGGTTAGTGGAGGAGTGGCGGAGTGAGTTTTGGGCCATCTCTACCCAGGGGATGAAAGCCGCCCACTCCCCCGGCCGGTCCTGGCAATATGACCACAGAAACCTACCCACATCCTGGTTAACTCTCTCCACCAGCCCGTTACTCTCGGGGTGAAAACCTGAGGTGAGGCTGACCGAGACCCACAGACGTTCCATAAACGCCTTCCAGACCCTGGACGTGAACTGGGGACCCCGATCAGAGACTATGTCCTCAGGCACCCTGTAGTGCCGGAAGACGTGGGTAAACAGAGCCTCCGCAGTCTGTAGGGCCGTAGGGAGACCGGGCAAAGGAAGGAGACGGCAGGACTTTAAAAAAAAACTATCCACAATGACCAGGATCATGGTGTTTCCCTGTGACGGAGGAAGATCCGCCAAGAAGTCCACCGACAGGTGCGACCATGGCCGTTGTGGAACGGGTAGAGGTTGTAATTTCCCTCTGGGCAGGTGCCTAGGAGCCTTGCACTGGGCGCACACCGAGCAGGAGGAAACATAAACCCTCACGTCCTTGGCCAAGGTGGACCACCAGTACTTCCCACTAAGACAGCGCACTGTCCGACCGATGCCAGGATGACCAGAGGAGAGTGACGTGTGGGCCCAATAGATCAAACGGTCGCGGACAGCAGACGGAACGTACAGACGCCCAGCTGGACACTTAGTTGGAGTGGGCTCTGTACGTAACGCCTGCTTGATGTCCGCGTCCAGCTCCCACACCACCAGTGCCACCAGGCAAGAGGCCGGAAGTATGGGAGTGGGATCTATGGACCGCTCCTCTGTGTCAAACATCCGGGACAGTGTGTCTGCCTTAATGTTTTGGGAACCTGGTCAGTAGGATAGGGTGAAAACAAAACGGGTGAAAAACATGGCCCACCTTGCCTGGCGAGGGTTCAGTCTCCTCGCCGCCTGGATGTACTCCAGATTGCGGTGGTCAGTCCAGATGAGAAAAGGGTGTTTAGCCCCCTCAAGCCAATGTCTCCACGCCTTCAGAGCCTTTACGACAGCCAACAGCTCCCGGTCCCCCACATCATAGTTTCGCTCCGCCGAGCTGAGCTTCTTCGAAAATAAGGCACAGGGGCGGAGTTTAGGTGGCGTACCCGAGCGCTGAGACAGTACAGCTCCTATCCCAGCCTCGGACGCGTCCACCTCCACTATAAATGCCAAAGAGGGATCCGGATGAGCCAGCACGGGAGCCGAGGTAAACAGAGACTTCAGATGACCAAAAGCCCTGTCCGCCTCAGCTGACCACTGCAGTCGCACCGGTCCCCCCTTCAGCAGTGAGGTAATGGGAGCTGCTACCTGACCAAAGCCCCGGATAAACCTCCGGTAGTAGTTGGCAAACCCTAAGAACTGCTGCACTTCCTTTACCGTGGTCAGCCAATTACGCACGGCTGAAATGTGGTCACTCTCCATCTCCACCCCTGACGTGGAAATGCGGTACCCTAGGAACGAGACAGACTGTTGGAAGAACAGACATTTCTCAGCCTTGACGTACAGGTCATGCTCCAACAGTCGACCAAGCACCTTGCGCAATCAGAATGTCGTCGATATACACCACTACACCCTGCCCGTGCAAGTCCCGGAAAATCTCATCTACAAATGCCTGGAAGACTGATGGAGAATTCATCAACCTGTACGGCATGACTAGGTACTCATAGTGCCCTGAGGTGGTACTAAATGACGTCTTCCACTCGTCTCCCTCCCGGATACGCACCAGATTGTAAGCGCTCCTGAGATCCAATTTTGTGAAGAAGCGCGCCCCGTGCATTGACTTGATCGCACTGGCTATGAGAGGTAGCGGGTAGCTATACCTCACAGTGACCTGATTGATACCTCGATAGTCAATACACGGGCCCAGACCTCCATCCTTCTTCTTCAAAAAAAAGAAACTTGAGGATGCAGGTGAAGTGGAGGGCCGAATGTATCCCTGTCCCAGGGATTCAGAGACATATGTTTCCATAGCCGCTGTCTCCTCCTGTGACAGAGGATACACGTGACTCCTGGGAAGTGCTGCGTCTACCAGGAGATTTATCGCACAATCCCCCCGTCGATGGGGTTGTAATTGAGTCGCCTTCTTCTTACAGAAGGCGAGAGCCAAATCGGCATATTCTGAGGGGATGTGCACGGTGGAGACCTGGTCTGGACTTTCCACCGTAGTCGCACCGATGGAAACACCTACACACCTCCTCGAGCACTTTCGTGACCATCCCTTGAGAGCCCTCTGTTGCCACGAAATATTGGGGTCATGATAGGCCAACCAGGGTAGGCCCAGCACCACTTGAAACGCAGGAGAATCAATAAGGAAGAGACTGATTCTCTCCTCATGACCCTCCTGCGTAACCATGCTTAGTGGAGCGGTGGCCTCCCTGATCAGCCCCGGCCCTAATGGTTGACTATCTAAGGCATGCACAGGGAAAGGGATATCAACAGGAACAATGGGAATCCCTAAACTATGGGCAAATGAACGGGCAATAAAGTTCCCAGCTGCGCCTGAATCTATGAGCGCCTTATGCTGGGAATGTGGGGAAAACTCAGGAAATTCTATAAACACAAACATGTGAGCAACAGCGGGCTCTGGGTGAGTCTGGTGCCTACTCACCTGGGGTGACACGACAGTGCCCTGCCTGCTGCCTCGACTCCCTGAGGAACCCCCCCAGCACTGACCAGCAGTGTGCCCTCTGCGGCCACAGATGGTGCAGGGAATTTCCGGTCCCCCTAAGCGCAGCACCTCCCAGCTCCATAGGCGTCGGAGCAGAGGTGCTGGGAGATGGGAATGACCGGCCCCGATCCGGACGTCCTCGGGTGGCCAGCAGGTTATCCAGCCGGATGGACAGGTCCACCAGCTGGTCGAAGGTAAGAGTGGTGTCCCTGCATGCCAACTCCCGCCAGACGTCCTCGCACAGACTGCACCAATAATGGTCGATCAAGGCCCTGTCATTCCATCCGGCAGCCAGGGTTCGGAAATCCAGTGCACAGTCCTGTACGCTCCTCGTCCCCTGCCTGAGGTGAAACAGGCGTTCACCCGCCGCTCTACCCTCAGGTGGATGGTCGAACACTGCCCGGAAGCGGCGGGTGAACTCCTCGTAGTGGTCCAACGCCGCTCCGTCCTCTCCCCATAAGGCGTTGGCCCACTCCAGGGATTTCCCAGATAGACAGGAGACGAGGGCGGACACACTCTCACGTCCCGAAGGAGCCGGGTGGACGGTCGCCAGGTAGAGCTCCAGCTGGAGTAGAAACCCCTGGCACCCGGCAGCCGTCCCAGCATACTCCCTCGGGAGCGCAAGACGAATCCCACTGGGACCAGGTGAAGGAGGGGTGGACAGCGGTGTGGGTTGTGTAGTGGGAGGTTGTGATGATGGTGGAGGCGCTGGAAAACATCCTCTCTCCCATCGCTCCAGATTTTGCAGCACGCGATCCATGGCTGTGCCGATACGTTGCAACATGGTCGCGTGCTGCTGGATGTGCTCCTCGACTGGCAGAGGAGGGCTGTGTGCTCCTGCTGACTCCATTTTCGGGTGCGTGATTCTGTAATGGGTCTCGGTGATGCAGGTACAGCGGAGTCAGGCGCAGGACAACAAAGATGAGTATTCATAAACTTTACTCAATAAGAATACAATACACGTAGTGATATACAATCACATGAAACAACGGACCAAGATACAAACGAATAATCACGCACAAAACCATGGGGGGAACAGAGGGTTAAATAAGGAACATGTAATTATGGGAATGGAAACCAGGTGTGTAAAAAATGAAGACAAAACCAACGGAAAATGAAAGATGGATCGGTGGCGGCTAGAAGACCGGTGATGCCGAACGCCGCCCGAACAAGGAGAGGGACCAACTTCGGCGGAAGTCGTGACAAGCACAGAGAGAGCCTTGATGAAAACCTGCTCCAGAGCGCTCATGACTTCAGACTGGGGCAAAGGTTCCCCTTCCAACAGGACAACGACATTAAGCACACAGCCAAGACAACGCAGGTGTGGCTTCAGGACAAGTCTTTGAATGTCCTTGAGTGGGGCTCTCCATACAACCTGAGAGCGCTTGAGAGGATCTTCAGAGAAGAAAAAACACCAGTCTCAACGTCAACAGTGAAGAGGAGACTCCGGGATGCTGGCCTTCTAGGCAGAATTCCTCTGTCCAGTGTCTGTGTTCTTTTGCCCATCTTAATCTTTTCTTCTTATTAGCCAGTCTGAGATATGGCTTTTTCTTTGCAACTCTGCCTAGAAGGCCAGCATCCCGGAGTCTCCTCTTCACTGTTGACGTTGAGACTGGTGTTTTGCGGGTACTATTAAATGAAGCTGCCAGTTGAGGACTTATGAGGCGTCTGTTTCTCAAACTAGACACTCTAATGTACTTGTCCTCTTGCTCAGTTGTGCACCGGGGCCTCCCACTCCTCTTTCTATTCTGGTTTCAGACAGTTTGCGCTGTTCTGTGAAGGGAGTAGTACACAGCATTGGACGAGATCTTCAGTTTCTTGGCAGTTTCTTGCATGGAATAGTCTTCATTTCTCAGAACAAGAATAAACTGAGGAGTTTCAGAAGAAAGTACTTTCTTTAAATCAGCACAACAGTTTTCAGCTGTGCTAACAACTGCAAAAGGGTTTCTAATGATCAATTAAAATGATAAACTTGGATTAGCTAACACAACATGCCATTGGACCACAGGAGTGATGGTTGCTGATAATGGGCCTCTGTACGCCTATGTAGATACTCCACAAAAAATCTGCCGTTTCCATCTACAATAGTCATTTACAACATTAACAATGTCTACACTGTATTTCTGATCAATTTGATGTAATTTTAATGGACAAAAAATTTGCTTTTCTATTAAAAACAAGGACATTTCTAAGTGACCCCAAACTTTTGAACGGTAGTGTATATATACCCAAAACTGGCATTAACTTCTTAGGGAGCGGCAGCATAGGTGATGGTTTTGGAGGCCCAGAAAATAGGATATGCACATAATTAGTACTATTGGATAGGAAACACTCTGAAGTTTATAAGTGTTAAAATAATGTATGTGAGTATAACAGAACTGATATAGCAGGCGAAAACCCGAGGAAAATCCATCCGGATTTTTGCAGTTTTTTTTGTTAATGACCTTCTTCTCCAGGGTGCCTATTCATTTGTATTTTACCTAGGACTGAGACTGCAGTACCTATGGCTTCCACTAGATGTCAACAGTCTTTATACAAAGTCTGGAAGCTATAGCACTAAGCAGAACAGATAGGAAGAGGAAGTAGTCAGGGAACCACTTTTGTCAACAACGTTTGACGGGCGCGAGATTGTAAGCGCGCCCCAGTTTATTTTCCTTTCCTATTGTTCACGTTATCGTCCGGTTGAAATATTACAGTAAATATACATAAAAGGATACCTAAGGATACATAAAAAATTATGTTTGATTTGTTTGTAGAAAGTTTCTAGGTATAATTTGAACGTGTTCTCTTCACGGTTCAATGGGCGACTCAACAGTGGATTTTATGATCATAACGCGCCAACCAAACTGAGATTTATGGATATAATAAATGACTTTTTCTAACAAAAGAACCATTGGATGTCTTGGTTGGACACTTGGGAAGCCCTCAGCAGAAGTTCTTCGAAAGGTAAGTGATATTTTTTAGCTCTTATATGGGTTTTGTGTGACCCGCGCTGGATATGAATTTATGCTAATGTGGAAAATATATGAGGTGCTATCCTCAAACAATCAAATGTTGTGCTTTCGCCATAAAGCCTTTTTGAAATCTGACAACGCTGTGATATTGCAAAGAAGCAGAGCTTTTGATGGCTATGCAACACTTGTATATTGATGAATGTTTAATAATTCAACTTTTGGATTTTGAATTTGGCGCCTTGCATTTCACCGGGTAGTGTCGGGAGTGGGGCGCTAGCGCGCCGCTACTCCCTAAGTAGTTAAATCATATAACAGGCATATTCATTATAAAACAAAAATATACTGAACAAAAATATAAAGGCAACATGCAACAATTTCAATGATTTTACAGAGTTACAGTTCATAAAAGGAAATCAGTCAATTTAAATAAATAAATTAGGCCCTAACCTATGGATTTCATATGACTGGGCAGGGGCTCAGCCTTGGGTGGGTCTGGGATGGCATAGGAATCTGAATATTTTTTTTCCCCCCTGGGCTGTCGGGATTACACATTGTCTGCAGTTGTGAGGCTGGTTGCATGTACTGCCAAATTCTCTAAAACGGCATTGAGAAATGAACATTCAATTCTCTGGCAACAGCTCTGCAGTCAACATGCCAATTGCACGCTCCATCAAAACTTGAGACATCTGTGGCATTGTGTTGTGTGACAGAACTGCACATTTTAGAGTGGCCTATTATTGTCCCCAGCACAAGGTGCACCGGTTTAATGACCATGCTGTTTAATCAGCTTCTTGATATGCCACACCTGTAAGGTGGATGGATTATCTTGGCAAAGGAGAAATGCTCACTAACAGGGATGTACACAAATCTGTGCACAAAATTTGAGAGAAATAAGCTTTTTTGTGAGTATGGAAGAAGAGAAGAGATTTCCATTAATATTCAAACTAAATGCAAGTTAGGATTCTGCCCAAAAGTGCCAAAGCTACTGTCACAACGCCAGTCAACTAGCAGTAATACTGTGACAAACTACCATTTCTCGCTCCACTCAAAGAAAGCTTGGCCTGAGTCATATCACAGCTCCTGATTATACGCCAGTAATGTTACAATAAGTCTCAAATCAGTCTGTAGTGACATTGCAAATTATGTTAGTTACAGTGAGATACGGCCTATTACTGGTTAGCAGGCCGTATCTCCTCCTCAGTCTAAATGATCTGTGTCTGTGAGAGTGTAGTGTAGTATAGGGCCTGGCAGTGTGTGCCTGTCGGACTCTTTCATAGAGAGAGACATTAGCCCAAAACTCTATCTCTGTACTGTGATACAGAATGACGATATGACCTGATATGATGTTTGTGAAATGTTGGGATACAATTAGATATTATGTGACTTGATATGACATGATATGACGTGATGTGTTATGTGATATGTTATTCTCAGACCAAGAGGAGCAGAAGGATTGTGCCTCTTGGCTAGTTGCTCTGCCTTAATAAAATAAATCAGCTCAATCAACTGATCATCCAAAAACACAGAGAAAGAAGATGAGGGTGACGCTTTTCCAAAGACTTTATGACTAACAAAAATGCTGTCACCATATTTTCTACATTTAATATTTTTTGTCCATGTGCCTCTTCTCTTATTAGACCAGTAGCTGTTTCTGGTGTGAGTTCTGAGGTGTTCCAGAGACTTCTGGAATGCAGAAACCCAGTAACTCCTTTTGTCCACTCTGCTGTTAGTTTTAGGATCAGTGTTATGGCCTTAGTTATGAGGACTGCTATGGTCTTCTGAGAACCAGCATGCTGGAGCCTAGCAGTCCTGCAGCCAGCCTGGCCTGGCCTGTCCTGTCTCCTGGTGTCTCCACAGGCAGCCTGTGATGTCCTGTCTCCTGGTGTCTCCACAGCCAGCCTGTCCTATCCCGTCTCCTGGTGTCTCCACAGCCAGCATGGCCTGTCCTGTCTCCTGGTGTCTCCACAGCCAGCGTGCTGGGCTGAGGCCTGGGTCTGGCTGTGAAGACACCAGGAGACAGGAGACAGCATAAAAGGCTTCAGCCGTGTGGTGGTTAATTTCTTTACTATCAAATGAGGAGAGACAAACTCACACAAGTCAGAGTTATACTTAAACTAAATATTTAATATTAAGAGCTTTGCAATAGCAATGGCTTGTCAACGAATTCACCACAGTCTCTGATGGTCCGTTGAGAGCCGCGACACAAAGGCTACTGAAATCTTTTATAGCAAAGATACACCCCTTTCAACCTACATGACGAACAACAGATATATAGAATGGGTCACAAGGTTAAGATCTGTATGAAAGATACCTATAATATTTAGCAGGCAGCATCTGCTGTGTCAACAGTTTTAAGTTTTAAGACCAGTGTCTGACCCTCCAACTCCAAACTGGAACCATCTCTCTCTGGTACCATATAGAACAGAAACATTAACTCATGCTCTGGAATGCTCTTTAGGTTTTATCACCCAAAAGACATCGTAAATCTCCTGTCAGTGTTATCTCCCAGAGGCCCATCCTCAGTAGAACACACACACAATAGTTAACAAAATACTCTATTCTGTTGAATTAAACAGCCATGATGCAATAAAAGTATTATAACATAATCTTGCATTTTTTTCTCTGACATTCCCCCATTTTGAGAGTCCTCTCAACTTAAAAGAAAATTACAAGACTTAAGAACATTCATTCACATGTAAAAAATGCATATATTCTACATAAACCAAGAAGCATAAAAACAATAACTCATTGCATGGGTTCCTGCACATGACCAGCTGCCACAGCACTGGCTCAGCCTCCTTCCAAGAAACTTAGCACTGTCTCCTATTTCAACCCCCAACACATGTTCTAAGCACTCGAGCAATTTGTCTGGGAAGGTTATGATACACAGTCACCTGCACGAACCCATGAAGAAAAACAAAAAATGCATACAGTTCATATGATTCAAAGCTTTATCTTCATAGACAGTGAAAAGCACATATTTAATGCATAATGCAGTGCCTGCAACAATGGAGTTGAATAAAATAAGCTTTAGTTATCTATCACACTCCAATGAATCAGCATGGTGGAAATAACTATTTCCATCCCAGAAATTCAAATTAGCATATCTTGTTGGACAAATCCAGGTAGACTCCTGGTTAAAGTCAAATGTATTCCCTTGATGCCTAATGAACATGACCCAAGACAAGCATCATGATTCCACTACGTATAAGGCAATGCCTATAGATCAAATAGATTAGGATCAGTGTTACTCTCCAGATCAGAGTTCACCCACTCCATTCACCATGGCATGCTGATAATAGTGTCAACATCTTTAGTTCATAACAACAATCAAAACAATCAATCCCTAATACATTAATTACTAAACTCAAATCAATCCTTCAGTTTTAAAAATCATTCAGTTTCCAAATCATAATTAAAAACCCAATTAATTATTCAACCAAAATTTAGAATGACATTGCCCAGTGATTCAAATTGGTCCTATCACTCAAAGTAAAAAAACTCAAAAAAACTCAATTTAACACACATCAACATTGGCAGAATGTACATTTATATTAACATCCAGTATAATCCAGAATTTCATAATTCTACTATTAACTTTTTTTATCATGACTATAATACAGATCAGTATCCCAATGCATTCTTAATCTAAATTACTATCATTTTATGTGGTGTAGACCTCTACAATCAACCTGATACCCCAAAAGTCTAAAACTATTTTGGGCACAGTTGACCAACCCCCTCCTTCAGGCACTGATTCTTCTGGCGTCCTTTTCGTCTTCTTCAGATATCTTTACAGTTCAAAGTGGATGGCCATGATAATGTCCCAATTTCAATGTCTCACCTGAGCCGCCATCACCTTTACCACCCATTATGTCTTGTCCATTCGTCAACCAGTAGACCAGCAACATAAGAGAAGTTTAGAACAGATCTCTCCCCATGCTCACTCCATGTGGACTCCTCTCACACTCCTGAGAAAAGACATGATAGAAAAGCAGTTGATAGCTTAGATTGGATGCTGTACACCGGTTGCTGGCTCGGACTCATTTCTCTCGGTAGAAGTGGTGCGGACAGGGCTGTATTGAACGCCTTAGTCACTGTTCTTCAGCCAGTTAAGGGGGGTTTGAGGTACACACACTGTTCGGTCCAATTATCTCTTCCATGCATTAAGATACTGTCTGATGTCACTTTTCATGATAACCTCGATAGGACAGATCAGAACAACAGTTTAGTTCAGTTCATTAACTATATGATAAATTATTACTTTTACTAATTATTCTTAATACAAATATCTAAACATATGTCAAAGGGAATAACAACACATTCTATTGAAACTATTCTTTCAAATTGGCTTATACTCCCCAACACACTGTCAACTTCATCGCAGAGCCACAGGATCAGGAAGTTAGACCTATAACCCGTCGGGAATAGGACAAACAAACAACACAACAATACACTCCTTCACATATAACTCAATACACTCTTACACATCACTCAAGTTGTGTAAACTTCAATCCAAAACCTCAAAGGACTGTACACTCCCCCATTGTTAACACATAACTATCCATGAGAGTAATGTGTAACACTGCTACTGGGCAAAAAATAAAACAAAATTTCAAATAACAAAATCAAATTAGAATCACTACTCTTAAGAACTCCATGAAAAAAAATATTTTACCCATATGGCCTTAGGAAAATAAACTTAAGGCAGCCTACCCTTAGTTAAAGGCCACGCCCTCTCCTTCTTCACATTGGTCCAAATCACAAATATGGCTAAGAACCAGAAACTTCATCATAATTATCAATATTACAAATTACCCTGAAATCAGTATTACACATGACCTTAAATTCATTATCCAAATGGCTTTCCAATGAGGGTGATCAAACCACAATGGAAATTCATGACAGAGGTCAGATGTCATACAAACCCTTCAAAGAAGTGTTTCTTACTATATTAGACAAATGAATGAAACACAGTCAAACATTTAATAAAACTCAGAAAATAAAAACTTCTAAAAATTCCATGTGTGTGCGTGCCCCTTTAAGATACATTGGCACTAAGACAAAAGGAAAACTCACTAAACCCAAAGGAAATAAAACACAAAAATCAAACATAATATTTTAAACACTAACAAATATTCATAACAAATGTGTTGTGTGTGGGTATTTGCAAACCTTAAGGTAAAAACAAACAAAAAATTGCCAGGCCTTATTTAATTTGGTAGTTTACGGCCTCAATCTAACTAACTCTCCCCAAGATTATAGCCCCAGCAAACATTTCAAAGAGAGACAATGAAATCCCAATTTTCCCAGAAAAAACACAAAACACTTTGTTAGCATTCATTATACTACACCGATTCAGCAACCCAAAGGTTTTAACTACAAACCAAACACCATAATAGTGATAAGTCCACAGTTCTCCCTCAAATCATTAATCATTAGTTTTAATCTACCTCAATGTTTATATGTACTTAATTTAGCATGCACCACCCTTAGATACAATTATCCTGGTATCGTAACTAGACCAATGTCCAACAAACATGTGACAGCTTTTTCTCCTTAGATTGTTCCTGTACCCCTCTAAATGTAAAAAAAATCTTTCGCAAATGTAGTAAATTCCTCAGTGTAAGGATTCAGTGATATTTAATCCCAGGCATTTTAATAAAATGTTCTTTTTTGAGACGTGTTCTCCTATGTCTCCTTAAACATACATACTTTAGGTGACTTCCATCCGTCCCGGAAGAAAGAATCCTACTCAAAACACATCAGATAATACAGTGTTTAATTAAGTAAAATCAACACCTAAAATCAACAATAAACAATAAACAATAACCCCTTTCCAGTCATCTAATCATTTCAACCTGCTGCATAAAGTTAGTAAAAACAAACCTGTTGTTTAACAAATCTAAAACCTTTAAAAAGTAGGTGCTGTCTCAGCATAATAGTCAAAACTAACTTTTTTCCACTCATAGCTACAATGTTGGCATGCCCCAAAGGTCAATACTGTTCAGTTTGTACATTAATGATCTGCCTTCTGTCTGTACTGGGTCAGAAGATCCAATGTATGCAGATGATACAGTGATATATGCATGCAAAGAACAAACAACAAGCTACACAAGAACTCACTACTGTAATGGTCCAGGTTACAAAGTTGCTCAGGGTCTCATGTTCGCATCTCAATAAAAAAAAAAAACACAGTCTGCATGTTCCTCACAAAGAGGACAACTTATGTCACTGAGCCAGATGTCTATGTGTCAGGGGAAAAGCTCCAGGTGGTATCTGATTTTAAGTATCTCGGCATCATACTTGATTCCAACCTCTCTTTTAAAAAGCAAATGAAAAAGGTAACTCAAATAACCAAATTCAACCTAGATAATTTCCAAAACATACAAAATTGTTTGACTACAGAGGTAACAAAACTGTACTTCAAATCTCTGATACTCCCCCACTTAGCATACTACTTGACTAGTTGGTCCCAAGCTTGCTCTACAACGTTAAAACCCATTCAGTCTGTCTGCAAACAGGCTCTCAAAGTGCTTGATAGGAAGCCCAATAGCTATCATCACTGTTAAATTCTCAGAAAGCATGAGCTCCTGAGTTGGAAAAATCTTGTGCAATACACCGACGCATGTCTTGTATTCAAGATCCTAAATGGCCAGGCTCCCCCTCCACTCAGTACTTTTGTTAAACAGAAAACCCAAACCTTATGGCAGCAGATCCACAAGATCTGCCATGAGAGGTGATTGTATAGATCCCTTAAGGAAAAGCATCTTTAGTCAATCTGCTTACTCTGTGAGAGCTTCCCATGTCTGGAATACCCTGCCATTAGACACACACAACTGTGATTTATGTTCACTGTCCCTGTAAAAATAAAAAAATAAAATCAAACTCAAACTACAATCCACTTTACTGACCTGCCATTGTTCCATGAAATGGAAACCGATTATAATGTTAGAATACATTAACTTCCTACTCAAATTCGCTGGTGTTACCTATACAATAAAACCAAGCAACAATAATCAGAAACTATCACAAAACGTTTCCTTATTCACACCTGAATCCCTTACAGCCCAATATAGTCCAGCGAGCACAACCAACTCTCCTATTCTTACCAGTAGGCAAAAATATAACCCATACTCAAACAACGTTCTGGCTTACCTGTATGGTAAGATTAAAATAAACTTTACAACTTTCCCTACTCTTTTGGCTTCACACTTTTGAAATGTCCAAGACTTTAAAAATAACATGTAATGCGCCAAATTTATAAAATCAGTAAATTCTTAAGAATAAAAAAAACACATTTCGGTGGGCAGAACTCTATCGCAATTACTATCCGCTATTCTTAGAATTCCTTAGATTTAGGTAACTGTCTCTTCTTTGATTCAGTTATTTAAATACGATTCCATTCTCAATGTGTTATTTCAGCAGACCATTTAGGCAACAGACAACGTTTTACATCGAAATCGCCTCGCTATTTATATTGAATGAATTAGTCTTTCAATTTGAACTAAACTAGCTATTAAAACATTCAGTTTATATCTTAAACAAACACTAGCGGCCGTATCTTTCCAGACAAAACATACCAATAGTTGAATTACAATCAGAAACCCAGATTTTAGTCAATACCATAGACCCAATGCTATTGAAATGACGAAGAAACCCCGCAAATAACCCAATGTACAATTGTCTGTAGTCGTCAAAACAGCACATAGTAACGACACAATTCACAGAAAATAGCCCTAATTAAAGGTCCAACCGTTTCTCCGGCGATGATTCTCACATGCCAAGTGAATAGATTAGCAGTCAAAGAGTTAAATCTACATTCCTTGACTAGGAAACAGATCTTGCGCGTTTAAAATAAAACTTGAATATGTTTTCTCATGCAACGTATTCCAATTACTTTACTACATCACATTTATCACGAAATAATAATTAGTTTGATGGATACCCCAGGCTTTGTACGACGTTATAAATTGCGTCGAGATTCTAACTTATTATTGCTCTAACTTCATGAAAAAAGTTTATTCAATACATCCAGCAACTCCTCTCATACTGTTGAAGAAAAAAATAAAACACATTTTCAGGCCTTAAGGGCAGTCTTATTTCAAATGTGGTAGTACTCAGACGGAGAAAATCCAATAAGCATTTATTAGTTACAGTGAGGGAAAAAAGTATTTGATCCCCTGCTGATTTTGTACGTTTGCCCACTGATAAAGAAATGATCAGTCTATAATTTGAATGGTAGGTTTACAACAAAAAAATCCAGAAAAACACATGTGAAAAATGTTATAAATTGATTTGCATTTTAATGAGGGAAATAAGTATTTGACCCCCTCTCAATCAGAAAGATTTCTGGCTCCCAGGTGTCTTTTATACAGGTAACGAGCTGAGATTAGGAGCACACTCTTAAAGGGAGTGCTCCTAATCTCAGTTTGTTACCTGTATAAAAGACACCTGTCCACAGAAGCAATCAATCAATCAGATTCCAAACTCTCCACCATGGCCAAGACCAAAGAGCTCTCCAAGGATGTCAGGGACATGATTGTAGACCTACACAAGGCTGGAATGGGCTAAAAGACCATCGCCAAGCAGCTTGGTGAGAAGGTGACAACAGTTGGTGCGATTATTCGCAAATGGAAGAAACACAAAAGAACTGTCAATCTCCCTCGGCCTGGGGCTCCATGCAAGATCTCACCTCGTGGAGTTGCAATGATCATGAGAACGGTGAGGAATCAGCCCAGAACTACACGGGAGGATCTTGTCAATGATCTCAAGGCAGCTGGGACCATAGTCACCAAGAAAACAATTGGTAACACACTACNCCTTAATCCCATAGAAAATCTGTGGAGGGAGCTGAAGGTTCGAGTTGCCAAACGTCAGCCTCGAAACCTTAATGACTTGGAGAAGATCTGCAAAGAGAAGTGGGACAAAATCCCTCCTGAGATGTGTGCAAACCTGGTGGCCAACTACAAGAAACGTCTGACCTCTGTGATTGCCAACAAGGGTTTTGCCACCAAGTACTAAGTCATGTTTTGCAGAGGGGTCAAATACTTATTTCCCTCATTAAAATGCAAATCAATTTATAACTTTTTTCACATGCGTTTTTCTGGATTTTTTGTTGTTGTTATTCTGTCTCTCACTGTTCAAATAAACCTACCATTAAAATTATAGACTGATCATTTCTTTGTCAGTGGGCAAATGTACAAAATCAGCTGGGGATAAAATACTTTTTTCCCTCACTGTACATCATTAGGGTAAGTTAACCAAAAGTGGACACACTCCAATCAGTTTCTAGAGCACCATTTCCCAGACCGTGTAGACAGTTTATTAATGCTTAAACCTCATTTTTATCAATTTATCCATTAAAGATACCAACTCAAAAACCTATGTACGTCTACGAATGGGTGGTTTAAATTTTATCTAATTATATTCCCAGTATTACTTTATCAAATCTCTAGTAATCGATTATTCACACATACAATTTAGCATATTTTCATATGTTCACAGAATCCATATAAAACGTAAAAAAAATGTTTGGTACTCACGACAACCATTCCATTTGCTTTTTCAAGGACTCTCCATAGCTACGAAGCAGCTCTCCAAACATACTCCCAGCAGAAAAAAAATAAACTTTTGTTTCCCGGACAATAACCATGGGATCCTCAACAGTTCTGTAACCTCCCAGACCACGGCAAAATCAAGCCTCTCAGGAACTATAGACCTTCCGCTGATTTCTAAAATATCATCACGCTCTCAGAACCACTGTCACGACTTCAGCCGAAGTTGGTCCCTCTCCTTGTTCGGGCGGCTTTCGGCGGTCGACGTCACTGGTCTTCTAGCCGACACCGATCCATTTTTCATTTTCTGTTGGTTTTGTCTTCCTTTTTCACACACCTGGTTTACATTCCCATGATTACATGTTCCTTATTTAACCCTCTGTTTCCCCCCATGTTTTTGTGTGTGATTGTTTTGTTGTAATTCGTTCCGTGGTTTTTCGTGTGATTGTTTATCACCACTCTTATGGATTATTTTGAGTAAACTATATGAATACTGAATTGTGTTGTCCTGCGCCTGACTCTGCCTTACTGGCATCACGGGGAACCTTTACAACCACCCCGTGATATTCTATGGCATCACGGGGAAACTTTACAACCACCCTGTGATATTCTATGATGGGCAGTGAAGGAACAGAACCCCAAGATAACGTTATATCAAAGCTTTTTATCCAAATTCCAATAATCTGATTAAGCATATTTCTATATGTTACTATCCAAACGTCAGATTAATTTCCATATTCACACAACTCTCCTATCACAGTCACACAATGCTATTCTCAAACATACCTAATCAATTAGTTGTTTTTCAACAATATTTTTACCTGCAGGAATATTTTCTCATTTCTATCTCATGATTAGTTCCTAGGATAATGCAACTCATACATTTGCTTCTTTCAATACTTCTTAAATGGGGTACCGGTTTAACACAATTACAGGTTTAAAACAAATACAGGTTCATCTTACTATCTTATACTATATCATAAATGGTCTTAACTAGTTCACACAGATTCCGGATGTTTTAACATTAAATGGCCAAAACTAGTTCACACAGATTCTAGATATTTAACACTAAATTACCAAACCCAGGGCATACCTGGCTAGCGCATTTAAAATAATTGGAATTCACCACTTCTGAGGCTCACTTAGACAGTCACACAGACACTTTTCAGAATGAGATCCTTCTTCCAATAGGGTTTCACCAGGTACCGTGCTTCACACAGAACCCACAGTCACCCTGGCCCCTCACCCCTACAAACCGCACCAATCCCCACTGTGATCAATTCAGTGTCAGGACGGCTCTAGGTCACCCGCAACCGACCAGTGTATCTTTGAGTCCACAAACGCTCAGATTACTCTCCTCTGACTCGGCCCTGCTTATGCCTCCAAGGTGCCCCCCTCACACAGGAATACACACTCAAGCCTACGTAACAGGCTTTCTTAAAACTCGACATCTTTCTTTAAAAAAACTCAGTTCGAGATGTGGTATCCACTCGGTTCGCTGCCTCTCAGATCAAAGGTGGGTCCATCTGCTTCGTTCCCCGCAGTGTGGTCTCCCTGAGATCCCAAATCTGAGGGATCCCTCGTGCACGATTTACCCATGTTGTCAGGAGTGGTCACCAAGTGAAGATTCACATCACGTCCTCGTTGCCAAATGTGGTGGTTAATTTCTTTACTATCAAATGAGGAAAGACAAACTTATCACACAAGTCAGAGTTATACTTAAACTAAATATTTAATATTAAGAGCTTTGCAATAGCTACAGAGAGGAGAAGAGACAGCAACCCTCCTACTCCCCCTCTAATCTCACCCCTCACCTCCCCCTCCCACTGTGCAATAGGGTTTCTATATAAATATGAATCATCATCACTACAACAAGCCAAACAGGATGATTCAATTTAGATGCAGGGTGCTGGCCATGTGTGTCCCTGTTTCCCCCAGTAGAGTGTGTCTTAACCTTCAATCTGTTGGTTTGAGGTGTGAATCAGTGGAGGCTGCTGAGGGGAGAACGGCTCATAATAATGGCTGGAACGGAGCCAGTGGAATGGCATTAAACACCTGGAAACCAAGGTGCCACCAACCTTCTGTGGTGTGTATGAATGTGTTTGAATGTTGGTGTGAAATGGGGTGTGTGTGTGTGAGGTAGAACACGAGTGTGTGTTTCATGAGTGTGTTGCTGTTTCTTAGACCTCTGTGTTTTGGGGTTCGGAGGGGATGCACCTGAAGTCTTGCAACTATTCAAATCACCCAAAAACAGCAAAACCATGTTTGTAGATAAAACCTGTCTCATCATTATCTAGTCTCATCCTTATCCAGTCTCATCATTATCCAGTCTCATCATTATCCAGTGTCATCATTATCCAGTCTCATCCTTATCTAGTCTCATCCTTATCTAGTCTCATCATTATCCAGTCTCATCTAATATCATCCTAATCTAGTCTCATCCTTATCTCGTATCATCGTTATCTAGGATCATCCTTATCTAGTCTCATCGTTATCTAGTATCATCCTTATCTAGTCTCATCTAGTCTCATCCTTATCTAGTCTCATCCTTAACTAGTATCATCATTTTCTAGTATCATCCTTATCTAGTCTCATCCTTATCTAGCCTCATCTAGTCTCATCCTTATCTAGTCTCATCCTTAACTAGTATCATCATTTTCTAGTATCATCCTTATCTAGTCTCATCCTTATCTAATATCATCCTCATCTAGTCTCATCCTTATTTAGTCTCATCCTTATCTAGTCTCATCTAGTCTCATCCTTATCTAGTCTCATCCTTAACTAGTATCATCATTTTCTAGTATCATCCTTATCTAGTCTCATCCTTATCTAATATCATCCTCATCTAGTCTCATGCTTATCTAGTATCATCCTTATCTAGTCTCATCTCATCCTTATCTAGTCTCATCCTTATCTAGTCTCATCATTATCCAGTCTCATCCTTATCTAGTCTCTTCCTTATCTAGTCTCATCATTATCCAGTCTCATCCTTATCTAGTCTCATCCTTATCTAGTCTCATCTAATCTCATCCTTATCTAGTCTCATCCTTATCTCATCATTATCTAGTCTCATCTAATCTCATCCTTATCTAGTCTCATCCTTATCTCGTATCATCGTTATCTAGGATCATCCTTATCTAGTCTCATCTAGTCTCATCTAGTCTCATCCTTATCTAGTATCATCCTTATCTAGTCTCACTGAGCTAAATGACTATCGCCCCGTAGCACTCACTTCCGTCATCATGAAGTGCTTTGAGAGACTAGTCAAGGATCATATCACCTCCATCCTACCAGACACCCTAGACCCACTCCAATTTGCTTACCGTCCCAATAGGTCCACAGACGACGCAATCGCAATCACACTGCACACTGCACACTGCCCTAACCCATCTGGACAAGAGGAATACCTATGTAAGAATGCTGTTCATCGACTACAGCTCAGCATTTAACACCATAGTACCCTCCAAACTTGTCATTAAGCTTGAGACCCTAGGTCTCGACCCAGCCCTGTGCAACTGGGTCCTGGACTTTCTGACAGGCTGGCGCCAGGTGGTGAGGGTATCTAGTATCATCCTTATATAGTCTCATCTAGTCTCATCCTTATCTAGTCTCATCCTTATCTAGTCTCATCGTTATCTAGTATCATCCTCATCTAGTCTCATCTAGTCTCATCCTTATCTTGTCTCATCTAATCTAATCCTTATCTAGTCTCATCCTTATCTAGTCTCATCCTTATCTAGTATCATCCTTATCTAGTCTCATCTAGTCTCATCCTTATCTAGTCTCATTCTTATCTAATATTATCCTCATCTAGTCTCATCTAATCTCATCCTTATCTGGTCTCATCCTTATCTAGTCTCATCTAATCTAATCCTTATCTAGTCTCATCCTTATCTAGTCTCATCCTTATCTAGTATCATCCTCATCTAGTCTCATCTAGTCTCATCCTTATCTAGTCTCATCCTTATCTAATATCATCCTCATCTAGTCTCATCTAATCTCATCCTTATCTAGTCTCATCCTTATCTAGTCTCATCTAGTCTCATCATTATCTAGTCTCATCCTTTTCTAATATCATCCTCATCTAGTCTCATCTAATCTCATCCTTATCTAGTCTCATCGTTATCTAGTCTCATCGTTATCTAGTATCATCCTTATCTAGTCTCATCTAGTCTCATCCTTATCTAGTCTCATCTAGTCTCATCCTTATCTAGTCTCATCCTTATTTTGTCTCATCCTCATCTAGTCTCATACTTATCTAGTCTCATCCTGACCTAGTATCATCCTTATCTAGTCTCATCGTTATCTAGTATCATCCTCATCTAGTCTCATCTAGTCTCGTCCTTATCTAGTATCATCCTTATCTAGTCTCATCGTTATCTAGTATCATCCTCATCTAGTCTCATCTAGTCTCATCCTTATCTAGTCTCATC
>QNTS01004052.1:163911-175080 GCA_003317085.1 Hucho hucho | reverse complement strand
AGTAGCAGTAGCAGTAGCAGCATTAGTAATAGTAGCAGTAGTAGCAGTAGCAGTAGCCGTAGTAGCGGTAGTAGTAGTAGTAGCAGCAGTAGCAGTAGCAGTAGCAGTAGTAGTAGTATAAGTAGTAGTAGCATCATCTGTCTGCCTCAGATGTGTCACAGTCAATGATAGTTCACCTGCACCAATACCCAGACATATTCATCACGTCCTTTTTGCATACTCAGCCGTTGAATGAAATAAATTGCATTGGTTGGAGTACTCACAACAGTCTTCTGCAACAAAAACTATAGTTATATTCATTTTACATATAGTTGGAACTGTAGTCTATTTTGGCTAAACAAGTTCAAAAGTAGGGACCCCGAACCACAGATATCCTACAAATTACTATGCCCAGAACATCCACAAATGCATTTAGGCCATAGGTCATATAGAATATAATTGTATTATATGATGTGATAAAAATAACAACCGGTAATAGTACATCACATCTGTGTGTGTGGATTTTATGGAAATCCAGGTTTTTCTCATTCGTATCATTGCAGCATGGCCCTCGGCGCCTCTTTAGTGAGCTCACAACGGCTCCTAGCGACCAAACCCGGAACAGCAGTGGGGAATAAAATCCCTTCCGTTGCCTGATTGAGCATCCTCTACCAAGTCTCTGAAGCGCAGTCGGGAAACAAATAAGGACCCGTTTCTACACGAATTTATTAGCACCTCGATTTTAATTAAACTTTTCACATAGATGTACAGCAGTCTGGTGATGAAGACATGTGCATGAATTAACACTTGGCCAGAAAACTTCATTGATAATGGCATTCCTGAGATTGAGAATTAACACAACATGTATCAAACATGTGCAAAAGGTTCAAAGATAGAGAGGTGGATTAATTTTATTATAAAACGAGAACATTTCAGACTGGTGTGTGAGACAATAACCGGAAACGATGTTCTATTAAGTATGGATCCAGTCATGGAATTTGGCCTCTGGAATGTGGCGCTTTTTTTTCTCCCCCCTCTCACCATAAACTCGTCCCTTTTGCCTTCCACCATCTGATTGGGCGAGACGCGTTCTTAGGAATGTCATGAAACTATTTAAATAGCACTTTGTCCCCTGGTTTACAGTTAGGTTCTAGCGTCCGATACCGGAGAGAATTACCATTAAATTAAAGCAACAAAAGAAACGGATTTCTGCGTCTTAAATCGGACCCCTTTCCATTAAAAAAAGATCAAGAAACGCTTGAATCTTGTGGATTATTATTGGATTTCCATTTCTATTTGGATTTTACTGTTTCTCTCTGCTGTTTTCATTCAACAGGTGGGTGAGCAATATTTCGATTTTCTTTCAAGGAATCTATCCAAATATATATATATATATATATATATATATATATATATATATTTTTTTTTTTTATTATATTCTATTATATTTTATTATAAATAAATAATGTGACATAATAAAGTGTGAAATAAAAATGTGTTTTGATGATTGTTTATTTAGATATTTAAACATTTAATTTTATGTTTAAATATTAATATAATATAATAATATATGCCATTTAGCAGACGTTTTTATCCAAAGCGACTTGCAGTCATGCGTGCATACATTAACTTCTGTGAAAAGTGTACCTTTGACGTTTTATATGTTTCTTTTTCATAGGTAAAAAATCCGAGTTTCACCATGAAGTTGACAGGAATATTTCTGCTGTTGATGCTTTGGACCTGCGAGAGCGTACGAGTTGCAGGTGAAATCATTTGCCTGATGTGTTTGTCTACTCTAGAATGAAAGGAGTTTGTGGCAATTGTAATGCTTCGATTTGAACATTGAACTATAGAAAAACATCGACTTTTTTAAATGTATTATTTAAACCTCTTAATGTATTGATTTACACTGACAATGGTTTAACATATTAGATCATTTTAGAGTTTATTCATCACAACAACAATAATCCATTCCAAAAACATGTAGACAAAGACTAACGCTCATTCCCCGGTCTCTCCTGCATACAGAGAGCCGAGACGACAATAGCGTGTACGACCTGTTCGAGCTGGTCCAAATCCCCAAGAAGAACCACGGAGTGACCCTAGTGAAGGGCGACGACCCATATAGTCCCGCCTACAAGATCCTCAACCCGGACCTGATCCCCGAGGTCCCCGAGAGTTCCTTCAGGGACCTCATTGATTCCATCCACGCCGAGAGGGGTTTCCTTCTCCTCCTCAACTTCAAGCAGTTCAAGCGGACCAGGGGCTCCCTTCTGACGGTGGAAAAGCGTGACGGATCCGGAGCCGTGTTCGAGATCGTCTCCAACGGGAAAGCGAACACCCTGGATGTGGTTTTCTCCACCGCTAATAAGCAACAGGTGGTGTCGATAGAAGATGTGGACTTGGCAACGGGCCACTGGAAGAATATTACGCTGTTTGTGCAGGAGGACCGGGCGCAACTGTATGTTGGCTGTGAGGAGGTGAACACGGCGGAACTGGACGCTCCCATCCAGAGCATCCTCACTCAGGAGACTCCCATCACGGCGCGTCTCAGAATCGGGAAGGGAGCGGTGAAGGACCGGTTCATGGTAAGTGAAGCGCACATGCAGAGCGTACGCGACGACGCATGATGGACCCAGCTAATAGAAGTTGTCGAGTTATTTTAGATGTTTAGTAAGTGTTGAATATAGGATTGTGTAACACGTACATGCGTAAATATTATCGTGCGTAAAACCTTTATAGACCTATGCGTAAAAGTTATACACTGTATTGAAAACCCATGTGATCCATAAAGTCCAATATGTGTTGCATAAAGTAGAGTGATAGTAACTGTGCAGTACTAGAGGTAAAATGTACCATTGATGCTTGCAGGGGGTGCTCCAAAACATTCGTTTTGTCTTTGGAACCACTTTAGACGCGATTCTACGCAATAAAGGATGCCAAAACTGTAAGTAGCATAATCATTAACAGTGTGTTTATCTATGCATCACTGGTTGTTATGCTAAAGCCAGCAAGCCATTCCTAAGAATATGCATGACTGTTTAAAAGCCTCATGGGAAAGTTGAGGAAAAAAATCACGTTTATATTGCCATGGGAAAGCTGGGAAGTTTACAAACACTTCAATGCCTCCTCGGGGCTGGGCACATTAACTCATTAACTTAATTGTGATTCAAGATAGTATGATGCTGCAATGTTCTGTAATACCCTGAGTGTAGTTACATATTCCCAACTGTAGTTATGTCACCAATGAGTCCTGGGGACAGTGTGTCTGTTGTGGTCTGATGTGGTCTAGTGGGTTTTACCATTACAGTCTACAGTACTCAAACTGTTTCTCTATGTGTTTCCTTTCCCTCTTTCTCCCAACCTCCTCTCTATCCCTCCTTCCCTCCCTCCCAACCCTCTCCCCCTCCCTCTCATTTATCTCTCTCCCCTCCCTCCCTCTCTATCCTTCCTTCCCTCCCTCTTTCTCCCAACCTCCTCTCTATCCCTCCTTCCAACCCTCTCCCCCTCCCTCTCATTTATCTCTCTCCCCTCCCTCCCTGTCTCTTACTCCCTCCCTCTTTCTCCCAACCTCCTCTGTATCCCTCCTTCTCTCCCTCCCTCTCTCCCCCTCCCTCTCCCCCTATATCTACCTTCTTCTCCCCTCATTTCCTTCCCTCCCTCAGCTGTTCTGACTGATAGAATCATCATAATGGACAACCCCATCAATGGGTCCAGCCCTGCCATTAGGACTGACTACACTGGCCACAAAAGTAAAGGTAAACACAACAAAACCGCTGGTCTCCATATAAACCCTGTTAAAGTCTCCTCAATAGAATAGAACAGCACATATGTACTAGAAGAAAGTAAACACATTCTACTCGACTGTCAACAGTTGTCTGTAGCTGTAGGGAGTTAGTGAAAGTAAGTCTGGAAGCCTTCATGTACACTGATGGTCACACTGTGTTTCACATAGAATGAATGTATCTCTATGATGTTTTCCTTCCCTCCAGACCTGCAGATGATCTGTGGGTTCTCCTGTGAGGACCTGGCTGGCATGTTCAAGGAACTGAAGGGGTTGGGAGTGGTGGTGAAGGAGCTGTCTAACGAGCTGCGCAAAGTGGTAAGGAAACACACCTGACTCCTGTCTGCCTTTCTGTCTGCCTTTCTGTCTGCCTTTCTGTCTGCCTTTCTGCGTGCCTGTCTGTCTGCCTTTCTGCGTGCCTTTCTGTCTGTCTGTCTGCCTGTCTGTCTGCCTGTCTGTCTGTCTGTCTTACATTCATACTGAATGTCTCATATCTGTCTGTCTGCTTCTTTCAGACGGATGAGAACAAGCTGTTGATGAACAGAGCGGGGATCCACAGTGGAGTCTGTCTGCACAACGGAATCGTCCACAAGAACAAGGCCGAGTGGACCGTCGATGACTGTACTGAGTGCACTTGTCAGGTAAGGACCGAAGTCCAGAGACTGTGTGTGTGTGTGGGGGGGGGGTTCAAGCCTGTGTGTGTGCACTTGCAGACAGCCACTTGAAAACACACACTCATCCCCCACTCAGCAAGCGCCTGCTCACTACTCCAGAGCTCTGTCATCTGGCCAGTAATTGGGTAGGAGGAGGAGGCTGGAATCAGGCCAATAAGCCAACAGTGGGTCTGTAGCGATCTGACCATGGCCCAGGCCTACCACTGCAGTGAACAGACAGAGCCTGAACAGGAGGGATGTTCCTCTCAGCACACACACACACACCACACACACACACACCGCACAACATGACTTACACTGAATGTACAACAAAACAATTAAGAACACCTCCCTAATATTGAGTTTCACCCCCCCCTTTTCAAGGTGTCTGGCCCATGTTGACTCCAATGCTTCCCACAGTTGTGTCAAGTTGGCTGGATGTCTTTTGGGTGGGGACCATTCTTGATAAACACGGGAAACTAAAGAGCATGAAAAACCCAGCAGCGTTGCAGTTCTTGACACAAACCGTCCCCCCTGGCACCTACTACCATGGCCGATTCAAAGGCACTTAATCAATCTTTTGTCTTGCCCATTCACCTTCTGAATGGCACACATACACCATCCATATCTCAATATTATCAAGGCTTAAAAATCCATCTTTAACCTGTCTCCTCCCCTTCGTCATGGTAAGAGCAGGTGTTCATGTTTTGTACACTCAGTGTATACAGTGCTGTTGTCATGTTGTCATAGTGTGGCTGCTAATGTAAAAAGGTCTTTAGAAAATACATTTGATATATTCTTTTTTTTAACCACCTACCTGAGTGACTACATGCTCTTCAAGTTCAGGAAATGACCTAGTCCTTTGTCACTGTCTCCGGCCCCTCTGTAGAACTCTGCCACCGTATGCCGCAAGATCTCCTGCCCGCTGATCCCCTGTGCCAACGCCACCGTGCCCGATGGAGAGTGCTGCCCGCGCTGTGCAACACGTACGTTCCTCCATTCTCTATTCTCCAATGTTCCAACCCTAGAATTAGAATGAATGGTTTGGATTCTATGGTTCCATTTGTGTGGTTCCAACCTCCAACAAAACTACTCCGCTCTCAGGAAGTAACATACAACATACAAACAAAGGTTTACAGTATACTACTGTATTATGAACCCAAAGCTTGTTCTGTTTAACTGTAAATCTATGAATGGCCTGAGTTGTCCTAAGGCTTAATGTCTCTAAGACAAACAGGCCATTTAAAACAACACTCCATTTACTGCTAACTATTTGGGCCTCCTTCACCAAATAAAGCATGAAACCACAACAACTTTTCTGGATGTAAATGTTTCTGTTCAAGAAAATTAATTTTAAGGGTGATTCCCTAGCTTGTCAACGTATGAGTGTGTCGGAACATTGGCGCGTTGTCCACCCAAAACATCTTTGAATCTTCAACTTTTAATGGCTGTAATTTGGCCAAATTGGTTTAAGTGGGGTGGAAAATTGGTGGGCTGTTCAGCACTGCCATCCTACACTCAAGAACAAGTGACATTTTCCACATACCTTAGACAGCAGTGGCCCCTGAAATCTAAAGACACATGGAGAACCACTACCTTGGTCACTCAAAAGTTTTTGACATGATCAAGAACCCTGCTATGAGCAAATTCAATTTGCTCTTTAAAGTAACAACAGTCAATGGGGGATCCCAGTCAAATTCCTAGAAGGACATTTCCATTTCCATTGGCTTCCATTTGGGTTTTCTCCTGCCCCTGAAATCCCTGGAGTGGGCCATCTCCCTGAGTCCACACACACACACACACACACACACACACACACACACAGTTACATTAGACAGTTACAACAGACCGGAGGTTTAAGAACTTTAAGAGCTCATAACCCTTATTTTCTGCTTGGGGACTCTGCAAGTCCAATAGCTCTCTCATTGTCTCCCTCTCTCTCTCCTCCTCCCCTCCCTTCCTCCTCTCTCCCTCCTTCCTTCCTCCCTCCGTCCATAGTGAGTGACTATGCGGAGGATGGCTGGTCCCTGTGGTCTGAATGGACTCACTGTTCCGTGTCTTGTGGGCGGGGCATCCAGCAGAGAGGCCGCTCCTGCGATCGCATTAACAACAACTGCGAGGGAACCTCCGTCCAAACCAGGGACTGCTACCTTCAGGAGTGTGACAAACGCTGTGAGTTCAGTATACACATGACAAATGACCAAACAAATCACATTCATCAATCGTCACACAGGAAACTTGTTTCACAGATTTGTATCCATGGTGACAGAAACGATAGACCCGCACTCACATCTAAGTACCCATTCACAGATCAGCCACCTGTGACTCTACAGAGCAACAACTCACTGGCATAACACTTGAACTTATTTTACCCTGTTTTGACTGGACAATGACCTATATAGCATGACAATGACCCATAACCAAGTTTCTCATTGACCCCTGACCTTTAACCTCTGACCTCTGCTCTGTGTCCCTCCAGTCAAGCAGGACGGTGCCTGGAGCCACTGGTCCCCCTGGTCATCCTGCTCGGTCACCTGTGGGGCGGGTGCCATCACCCGTATCCGTCTCTGCAACTCCCCAACACCCCAGCTGGGAGGCAAGGACTGCCAGGGAGAGGGAAGACAGACTGAGAAGTGCACCAAGTCACCCTGCCCCAGTGAGTAGCATTAGTCACAGGCTTTTATGCACAAGACCTGGGTAAAATACATATGCTATTATCTCCGTATGACATTAGTCAAAGCCTTTTCATGCACACCACACCGTGAGATGTTTCTAGTCAAATACATCATCTCAATCCTCATCTTGTCTGTACATAGTCAGTTACCCTAGCAGATTGTCACCGTTTCTTGTTTGGCAAGTCAACAACCAAGAATTTGGCTAAAGAAACAAAAACTGCCTATTTAATACAACACAGGCCCTACTACCCCCACTAGGGACACCACGTACACCTGTACTGACATGTACCTGTCTCTCTCTCAGTAAACGGTAACTGGGGACCCTGGTCGTTATGGGATACCTGCTCTTCCACCTGTGGAGGAGGAGCCCAGACACGTAAACGTCTCTGCAACGACCCCACCCCCAAATATGGTGGCAAGGAGTGCCAGGGTGACTCCAAGGCCACTCAGCTGTGCAACAAGAACGCCTGTCCCGTCGGTGAGTAGCAGGCACTGGATGAGTACCAAATAGCACCCAATGTCTCAAATGGCAGCCGTCATCTCTTATAACTCCTACATGCTGTGAATTAGTTGCTGAAATTGTTGTTTTTAGACAGTTTTAAGGTACAGTAACACTTTCAAAATATTACTTTTAATTATTTTAGGGCTTATTAAAGACATCAAAGTCTACTTAAACACAGACAGCACTCAGTACTTAAAAGCAGTCAGTAATCAGTACTGAAAGCCCATGTCTCTCTCCTCAGATGGCTGTCTGTCTAACCCCTGCTTTCCTGGGACCAAGTGCACCAGCTTTCCCGATGGAACATGGAGTTGTGGGAAATGTCCCACTGGTTACTCTGGTAACGGCATCAAGTGCAAGGACATTGACGAGTGTAAAGAGGTTCCTGACGCTTGCTTCGTGTTCAACGGAGTGCACCGCTGTGAGAACACTGACCCTGGCTACAACTGTCTGCCCTGTCCCGCACGTTACTCTGGACCTCAGCCCTTTGGCAGGGGAGTGGAGGAGGCCGCCGCCAAGAAACAGGTTAGTAGCATCACCTGATGCATATCTGTATATCTGTCCTCAGTTGATTTAGAACTTGAAATATGGAATTTAGAATTAAGAATTTGGAATTTAGCATTTGGAATTTACAAGATCAAAGACGGTTTTACAAAAGCTAAGCTTTTCTTTGTCCAGATCATACTGCCAACTCTGTTGCATGGCGGTCAGCAGATTGTGCCCTTTGAAAACAAAGCCAGGTAGCCACAATATTTCCTGGCTTGTCTGACCAACTCTTCCATTCCGTTTACTCCAGGTGTGTACACCACGTAACCCCTGCTTGGATGGGAGCCACGACTGCAACAAGAATGCCCGCTGTAACTACCTGGGACACTTTTCCGACCCCATGTACCGCTGTGAGTGTAAGCCTGGCTATGCTGGGAACGGACACATCTGTGGTGAGGACACGGACCTGGACGGATGGCCCAACCAAGACCTGGTCTGTGTGGAGAACGCCACCTACCACTGCAAGAAGGTATGCACGTCCTGACTCGTATAGGTCCTTGAATAGGTCCAGCTTGCTGTTTAACTAGTAAAGAACACACATCCCTTCTGAGCCCCAATGCTGACTGCAATCAGAAATAACTATTATTTTTGAAAGAAAAACAAAACTGGTACATTTAATGTCTTAAAGGACTGTTACTATAGTTAAATATAATATTCATGCTTGTTGACTACGTCGTTGTAAACGTATAATGTAACCTTTCTTTTGTAGGACAACTGCCCCAACCTTCCCAACTCAGGCCAAGAAGACTACGACAAGGATGGTGTTGGTGACGCTTGTGACAACGATGATGACAATGACGGCATTCCTGATGACAGGGTAAGTGAGGAATTAATAATTGATTCAGTCATTGAGTCATTGAAGGTCTGAAGTCCTTCCCCTTACTGAGAGAGATTCATCCAGGTTATACTACCTCTTGGGTAGTCAGTGTGTGTACCGAGTGAGTGTGTGTGTGTGTTCAGTTTTGGCAGTGAGACATAAATGTGGTTTTACATTCATCATTCATGCTGTGAAATAAGGGGAAGAAAAACAAAAAAGAAAAACACTTTTTTGCCTTCAGAGACAAAGCTCAAATCCCAACACAGAGGTACCACTCTGAACGAGCCGCAGTGTAATCTGCTAGTCCTAACATTATATTTGGGACAGGGCCTAAATAGGAAACATACTTTCATACCCCCTCTCTCTATATAGGTTACACAGACCAGAGCAAGTTAAAAGCACAGTATCAGAAATGAATAGATCATGTCAGAGAAGTTTTCCTGAGCAAGGCAGTGGACACTGGACTGATTCTTCTGGTGGTTCTGAGGCTGGAGTAATTGAATGGTGCTCTCTCTCCCTCCCCTCTCCCACTCTCTCCCCCTCTATCTCTCTCTCTCTCTCTCTCCATCTCTCTCCCCTCCTCTCTCTCTCTCTCTCTCTCCCCCCTCTCTACAGGATAACTGTCCATTTGTGTACAACCCCAGGCAATATGACTATGACAGAGATGATGTTGGAGATCGTTGTGATAACTGTCCTTACAACAGCAACCCTGACCAGACCGACACAGACAACAACGGGGAAGGAGACGCCTGCTCTGTGGACATTGATGGAGACGGTGAGACTCTAAACCTGCTTAGTGGACTCTAACCTAAGAGACTCTAAACCTGCTTAGTGGACTCTAACCTAAGAGACTCTAAACCTGCTTAGTGGACTCTAACCTAAGAGACTCTAAACCTGCTTAGTGCACTCTAACCTAAGAGACTCTAACCTTGCTTATCTGTCCCTATTTAAGACCTATACGGTATAATGTACATGCTGTAGATTGGTGTTGAATGCAGGCACCACACCGTTCAATGAGAACGCTTTGAAACCAAGTGCAAATTGACTGTATGCACAAGCATGCATTCCATTACTAACTCAACTACAAGTCATTTTCCTCACCTTCCTCCTCTTCCCCTGAATAACAACTACTGTGATTGGTCCAACAGGTATTCTGAATGAGAAAGATAACTGCCCGTACGTCTACAACGTGGACCAGAGAGACACTGACCTGGATGGTGTGGGAGACATGTGTGACAACTGTCCTCTGGAACACAACCCTGACCAGGTGTGTGTACATACACTTACAACCCATTCTACACACACACACACACACATACACACACGTGCAGACATAGATGCATGCACGTACGGGTACACACGCATGCCACTATCACAAACACTGTCTGTCATTCTAGAACTCTCTCTGTTGTGTGAGAGCTGTACTGGGTCGCTGTACTGGGTCGCTGTACTAGGTATCTGTACTGGGTCGCTGTACTGGGTATCTGTACTAGGTATTTCTACTGGGTCACTGTAATGGGTCGCTGTACTGGGTATCTGTACTGGGTATCTGTACTGGGTCGCTGTACTGGGTCGCTGTACTGGGTCGCTGTACTGGGTCGCTGTACTGGGTTAATGTAATGGGTAGCTGTAGGTCTAGGCTGTATCACGCCATGTTAAGGTGGAGTTAAATCCTCTGCAGCTCAGGGACACGTACGGCATGCATGGGGAGCCAGGCTTTTCAATGGGGCATTGACATTGGCTTTGACTGCTCAGAAGGAAAGGTGGAGTGATGGAGGGGTAGAGGCCAGGGTGGGGCCCCGGGCTGGTTGTTATTACCCAGGAATGGGCTCGCCCCTGGCTGTATGCGTGCCCCGTCGGGCGTCGGCACACACACAAGCCCCGTGTGGATCCCACCTGTGCCATGCTAGACTGACGACCAGGAATGTGTTCGGAACAACAGGACTCAGTTAGGGGGGAAATGGGCGGAATTCACACCAGTCCAATCTTTCCCTCTCTCCCTCCCTCGCCTCGTGCGAGGCAAAGAAATCTGTGTGTAGTCTTGCCAAGCAGCAGGCACAGGAGATTCATGTCTGCAGGAAAAAGGCTAGCATGCTTCTGTCTGTGGAAAGACCTGCCTACTGGTGCTAGTGGAGCAGATGGGGGGGGAAGGAGGAGGAGAAAAGGGAGGAGGGAGAGGAGGAGGAGGGAGAGGAGGAGGAGGGAGAGGAGGAGGA
>QNTS01004052.1:146112-163392 GCA_003317085.1 Hucho hucho | reverse complement strand
GAGAAGGGAGGGAAGGAGGAGGAGAGAAGGGAGAGGAGGAGGAGAGATGGGAGAAGGGAGAGGAAGGGAGAGGAGGAGGAGAGAAGGGAGAGGAGGAGGAGAGAAGGGAGAGGAGGAGGAGAGAAGGAAGGAGGGGGGAAGGAGGAAGAGAGAAGGAAGATATGATGTGTTAAATAAATACCGCCAACTCACAATATGTTATATAATCTCTGCCAAATCACAATATGTTAAATAATCTCCGCCAACTCACAATATGTTAAATAATCTCAGCCAACTCACAATATGTTAAATAATCTCAGCCAACTCACAATATGTTAAATAATCTCAGCCAACTCACAGTATGTTAAATAATCTCAGCCAACTCACAATATGTTAAATAATCTCCGCCAACTCACAATATGTTAAATAATCTCCGCCAACTCACAATATGTTAAATAATCTCCGCCAACTCACAATATGTTAAATAATCTCTGCCAACTCACAATATGTTAAATCATCTCCGCCAACTCACAATATGTTAAATAATCTCCGCCAACTCACAATATGTTAAATAATCTCCGCCAACTCACAATATGTTAAATAATCTCCGCCAACTCACAATATGTTAAATAATCTCTGCCAACTCACAATATGTTAAATAATCTCTGCCAACAGGTGGATCTACTGTGTTGCAACCGCTAACATTAGCTAGCATGCTAATGTCAATCTCCATTTACCTCTACAGGTTGACTCTGATGACGACCGTGTGGGAGACAAGTGTGACAGCAACCAGGACATCGATGAGGACGGCCACCAGAATAACCTGGACAACTGCCCCTACATCCCCAACGCTAACCAGGCTGACCATGACAAAGACGGCAAGGGAGATGCCTGCGACCACGATGATGACAACGACGGGATCCCTGATGAGAAAGACAACTGCAGACTGGCCTTCAACCCTGACCAGCTCGACTCTGATGGTGAGTTAGATGAAGAATAGGAGAGATACGAGATAAAATTGGAGTTCAATTTCTTATTCAATTAATAAAGTTCTCGACATTAGTTAACGGTTAAGTTCATTAGCTGCTTCATCCTAAAACATGTTATTTACTGAACTTTCCATCTTCTTCCAGGTGATGGACGAGGAGATGTTTGCAAAGACGACTTTGACCAAGACAACGTGCCTGACATCTACGACGTGTGTCCGGAGAACTTTGACATCAGCGAGACGGACTTCAGGAAGTTTCAGATGGTTCCCCTGGACCCCAAGGGAACGTCTCAGATCGACCCCAACTGGGTGGTCAGACATCAAGGCAAAGAGCTGGTCCAGACCGTCAACTGTGACCCTGGCATTGCGGTTGGTGAGTGGATTGGTTGGGTGGTGGGTGGGTGGTTGGTTGATTAGTGGGTGGCTTGATTGATTGATTCTACACTTTGGGATATCTCAAAATAACCCAAGCCTCTCTGTTTCTCCGTTCCCAGGTTTTGATGAGTTCAACGCGGTGGACTTCAGTGGAACCTTCTTCATCAACACAGAGAGAGATGATGACTACGCCGGCTTTGTGTTCGGCTACCAGTCCAGCTCTAGATTCTACGTGGTGATGTGGAAGCAGATCACACAGACTTACTGGAACAACAAACCCACCAAGGCTCAGGGATACTCAGGACTGTCCATCAAGGTGGTCAACTCTACTACTGGACCTGGAGAGCACCTCAGGAACGCTCTATGGCACACGGGCAACACCCCAGGACAGGTATGATGGACAAACATACAAACACACACAGGAAACACCTCAGGACAACACCACCTAACTCTCCCTATATTTCTTCTCTAGGTGAGGACTCTGTGGCACGACCCTAAGAACGTTGGCTGGAAAGACTTCACAGCCTACAGATGGCACCTGATCCACAGACCAAGAACAGGACACATCAGGTAAGCACTGGAGACTCATTGGCCTGGTGGAGAGTTATGAGGCTTTCCATAATGCCAGTATTTACTGTATGTCCTCTGATGGTTTGTCTCACAAGAGTCTTGTTTCTAATTTCAGAGTGGTCATGTACGAGGGGAAGAAGATCATGAAGGATTCCGGGAGCATATACGACAAGACGTATGCAGGCGGAAGACTAGGTCTCTTCGTCTTCTCGCAAGAGATGGTATACTTCTCAGACCTCAAGTATGAATGCAGAGGTAAGCAACAAGGACATTTCTACATCTTACTATAACTCCAACAACAATTATTTAGTGGAATCTCTTTCACAATAGACTTATGTGAAATACCAAACCACATAACTTAACGCTTTGTCCTAAGTTAATGCTTGACTTTTGCCCTTTGTTTTTTTCAGATGCATAATTGCACGGAGCAGGAAGCTCTTCGAACAATGCACCTTTCTGTATAAATATGAACAATATGTATTCCGATACAAAGTCCAGGGACTGTTTTTTCTACTACTCTTTTCTTCTGCGGCACTCACACTGAAGGGAGTGAGGGGGGAAGGCCTGTTGTGTTCAGCCTCGGGGTAAATTGATGCTGGTTTGGACAGAGAACCATCCGGGTGACTCCCAGTCGAAGATCAGAGAAGCCACTCCTACCCACCCAGAGCAGGTAGAGCCGAGAAAACAGCCCGTTTGCTTTGCCTGAGCGAGAGCCCGACCGATGTTCCCAACCGCCCGGCCGATCTCTCTCTGATCTGAAAGACCTCAATCATCCCTGTGCGGGAAAGTCTCCCGATAGACGACTATGCACTTCCAAACCTTTACATCTCTCTCGCTATCCCTCTTTCTATCCACCTCTTTTTTTCTGGAATGGATGTCCAAAAGAAAGACTATGTAATGTTCCATTTATATAAAAACAAATCTAGGCGGATGTAGGTTCTGAATGATACAACTCTGATGATGAGGTTTTTTGGCTCAGAGGATGAAGAATGCAATAAGACTTTTTTTACTTTAAGTTTTGTCAGGAAAAGGCTTGTGGCCCTTGAAAGTCAGTTGCTTAACAACAAGATATGGAGGACGATGTATGTATGATGTATATACGTATGTTTATGTGTGTAAATAAGAAGACATATAACGCTTGCTTTTACCCCTCTATATATGTTCCCTTGGAGACAAAAGAAAACAAACCAAAATTAAAACGAGCCAAAATATTTTTTGTCAAATACATGATTGCTTGTAGGCTTTGGGGCTGGCATTAGATTGATATAGTTCAGTTGAAACAGAACATAGTGATACTCAGGGTAAGATGGGAGCAGCCATCTTAGCATATCAAACCATTGCAGAAAATGACATGGGAGGGCCATGTAAAAAAAGGCATTGCCAGTGCCAGTAAGCCCAAGCCATTCTGTCCATTAAGACACTTTCCATTTCTAACATTAAATGTTAAAAATATTCTGTTTGTATTTATTTTCCAAATGTAAAAAGATGCAATTTGGGTTAAAATTAGAAACATTGAACAGGCGGTTCTTCCTCATCTTTAGCTTAAAATGTGAAATTTTGTCCCCAGTTGAGTTAAAGTAGGCTAATGTGATTAGCATGAGGTTGTAAGTAACAAGAACATTTCCCAGGACATAGACATATCTGATATTGGAAGAAAGCTTAAATTATTGTTAATCTAACTGCACTGTCCAGTTTACAGTAGCTATTACAGTGAAATAATACCATGCTATTGTTTGAGGAGAGTGCACAGTTATGAACTTTAAAATGTATTAATATACCAATTAGGCGCATTTGGGCAGTCTTGACACAACATTTTGAACAGAAATGCAATGGTTCATTAGATCAGTCTACAACTTTGCAGAAACACTTCTGCCATCTAGTGGCCAAAATCTAAATTGCACCTGGGCTGGAATAATACATTATAGGCTTTCTCTTACATTTCAAAGATGATGGTACAACAAATACAAAAACCGCATGTTTTTTCTTTGTATTATCTTTTACCAGATCTAATTGGAGGAAAAAAAAGGGCCAGATCCTTAAAGGTTAAAGGCCATGGTTAGAACTAGGGCATCTCACTCAGAATGGCATGTATGTGACCAGTGTATCCTTTTCTTCTGAGATTAAAAACAAAGGAACCTTTGATGTACACATAATACCTCATTGCTGTTGTATAATTAATTTGATCGAAAAAAAAAAGTGCTTTTTTCATTGTATGCTTACAGAATACAAATGGATCGACATCTTATTGCTACTGTATCAAGAATCTGTAAATAGTATTACTTGTCTTTTCAAAACAGACCCCCCCCCCCAATCCAACACCCCCCTACAGTTAAAAAAACAGTCAAATAGGAGAGTTGTTTTTGTATAAATGTTTTATTTTTGCTTTTGTGTCCTTTGTCCAGTGCTCTTTTAATGGATAAATTATTGTTCTGTTTTGCTTTGTCTTTGCTGTTCTGTGTGTGAGAGATCGATTAGTGTAGATGAATGCTATTTAAATAATTTATCAGGATTCGCAGCCTGAGGAAGGGGGCGTGTCCGTATGTATAAACGGTTTGCACACTGACATGAGGATGTTTATCGTTTATATTTTTACCGATATTTTTGTACAATTTAGTGAGGCTTGTTGTCTGTAAACATTTTTACTTAGTTGTGCAATGTAAAAAAAAAGGATGTTTTTATCCATAGCAATTATTTTGTTATATACTTCAGAAACAATAAATAGTTGTTGAAATCCATTCTCTGTCTGTATTCACGTCTTTTCACAAACACAATGCATACATTGGCCCTTCTTTGGACACTGTGTTAAGTTAACAAGCCTCCAAACGAGCTTCAATGCCATACAACACTCCTTCCATGGCCTACAACTGCTCTTAAATGCTAGTAAAACCAAATGCATGCTTTTCAACCGTTTGCTGCCCGCACCAGCCCACCCGACTAGCATCACTACTCTGGACGGTTCTGACTTAGAATATGTGGACAACTACAAATACCTAGGTGTCTGGCTAGACTGTAAACTCTCCTTCAGACTCATATTAAACATCTCCAATCCAAAATTAAATCTAGAATTGGCTTCCTATTTCGCAAAAAAGCCTCCTTCATTCACGCCGCAAAACATACCCTCGTAAAACTGACCATCCTACCGATCCTCGACTTCGGCGATGTCGTTTACAAAATAGCCTCCAATACCCTACTCAGCAAACTGGATGCAGTCTATCACAGTGCCATCCATTTTGTCACCAAAGCCCCATATACCACCCACCACTGCGACCTGTATGCTCTCGTTGGCTGGCCCTCGCTTCATACTCGTCGCCAGACCCACTGGCTCCAGGTCATCTATAAGTCTATGCTAGGTAAAGCTCTGCCTTATCTCAGCTCACTGGTCACCATAGCAGCACCCACCCGTAGCACGCGCTCCAGCAGGTATATCTCACTGGTCATCCCAAAAGCCAGCACCTACCTTGGCCGCCTTTCCTTCCAGTTCTCTGCTGCCAATGACTGGAACGAAATGCAAAAATCACTGAAGCTGGAGACTTATATTTCCCTCGCTAACTTTAAACATCAGCTATCTGAGCAGCTAACCGATCGCTGCAGCTGTACATAGTCCATCTGTAAATAACCCATCCAATCTACCTACCTCATCCCCATATTGTTTTCATTTACTTTTCTGCTCTTTTGCACACCAGTATTTCTACTTGCACATCATCATCTGCACATCTATCACTTCAGTGTTAATTTGCTAAATTGTAATTACTTCGCTACTATGGCCTATTTATTGCCTTACCTCCTCACGCCTTTTGCACACCATGTACATAGACTTTCTTTCTTTTCTATTGTGTTATTGACTGTACGCTTGTTTATTGTGTAACTCTGTGTTGTTGTTTATGTCGCACTGCTTTGCTTTATCTTGGCCAGGTCGCAGTTGTTCTCAACTAGCCTACCTGGTTAAATAAAGGTGAAATAAAATTTAAAAAACATTCAATTTTTTTCATATTGAACTGATATTTTTGTCTTATTTCTGTCTAATACTGACTGCATAGAGTCTAAATATAGTGCATGGATTTGCAGCTGAGCCGAGTACAATAGCATCCAGTGCAGGCTAAAAGTCCACGTAGAACAAACACATTCAGTCACCATCATGAACATGAGCCCAGCTATCCGTCTCAAAGTCAGTGTCAGGCCCATATTCAAAGAGCCTAATGGGGCTGTGTCTATAGACCCTCTTCTTTGTCCCTGTTAAAGACACACATGCCTTCCTCAGGGGCACATGAGGAATGTAGCATGGTACCTTGATCTGTCTAACCCTCCGAGAACAGGGTTAAAGAACATTGAAAGTCAATGTAAGATCGGACACCACCATGTCGTCCCTCTTTGTGATGCTGAGAGATCAATTATGTACAAACATATTACTCGAATGGAAGATATCTCCTGTACAGACATTGTTGTAACGTCTGCATGCATAATGTCAATGTTGGGGTGGAAAATAGCTTTCTAAAAAAACTGCCTTAGCCCCCTCAGCCATGGGCTGTCCCAAATGGCAACCTATTCCCCATATGGATCTGGTCAAATATAGAGCACTATATAGGGAATAGGGTGCTTTTTGGGTTCAAGCCATGGTCCATGCTTATTCAGACCCCCATTCTACTGGTCCTGCGATAGAAGAAGCACTACCACGTAGCCTACACAGATGATAAATCAACCTCATTGCTAGGAAGAGAAATACACTACATGACCGAAAGTATGTGGGCACCTGCTCGTCAAACATCTCATTCCAAAATCATGGGCATTAATATGGAGTTAGTCCCCTCCTTTGCTGCTATAACAGCCTCCACTCTTCTGGGAAGGCTTTCCACTAGATGTTGGAACATTGCTGCGAGGACTTGCTTCCATTCAGCCACAAGAGCATTAGTGAGGTCCTACACTGATGTTAGGCGATTAGGCTTGCCTCGCAGTCGGCGTTCCAATTCATCCCAAAGGCTTTCGATGGGGTTGAGGTCAGGGCTCTGTGCAGGCCAGTCAAGTTCTTCCACACCAATCTCGACAAACAATTTCTGTATGGAATTCACTTTGTGCACAGGGGCATTGTCATGCTGAAACAAGAAAGGGCCTTCCCCAAACTGTTGCCACAAACTTAGAAGCACAGAATCGTCTAAAATGTAACTGTTTGCTGTAGAGTTAAGATGTCCCTTCACTGGAACTAAGGGGCCTAGCCTGATCCATGAAAAACAGCGGCAGATCATTATTCCTCCACCAAACTTTACAGTTGGCACTATGCATTGGGGCAGGTAGCGTTCTCCTGGCATCTGCCAAACCCAGATTTGTCCGTTGGACTGCCAGATGGTGAAGTGTGATTCATCACTCCAGAGAACATGTTTCCACTGCTCCAGAGTCCAATGGCGCCGACCTTTACACCACTCCAACCAACGCTTGGCATTGTGCATGGGGATCTTAGGCTTATGTGCGACTGCTCAGCGATAGAAACCCATTTCAGGAAGCTCCCAATGAACAGTTATTGTGCTGACGTTGCTTCCAGAGGCAGTTTGGAACTCAGTAGTGAGTGTTGCAACTGAGGACTGACAATTTTGATGCGCCATGGGTCTCGTTCTGTGAACTTATGAGCCGTTGTTGCTCCTAGACGTTTCCACTTCACAATAACAGCACTTACAGTTAACAGGGGACGTTCTAGCAGGGCAGAAATTTGACAAACTGCCTTGTTGGAAAGGTGGCATCCTATGACGGTGCCACGTTGAAAGTCACTGAGCTCTTCAGTAAGGCCATTCTACTGCCAATGTTTGTCTGTGGAGATTGCATGGCTGTGTGCTCGATTTTATACACCTGTCAGCAACGGGTGTTGCTGAAATAGCCAAATCCACTCATTTGAAGGGGTGTCCACATACTTTTGTATATATAATGTGTATGCATAGTCAGGATGGGGTGAATCCTGGCTTTTGCATCAGTACATTTCACAGAATTTCCAATGGACATCAATATAGTAGGGGCTGGCAGGTAGCCTATTGGTTAGAGTGTTGGGCCAGTCACAAAAAGGTTGCTGGATTGAATCCCTGAGCTGACAAGTAAAAAATCTGTCTTTTTGCCCCTGAAAAAGGCAATTAACCCACTGTTCATTGTAAATAAGAATTTGTTCTTAACTGACTTGCCTAGTTAAATTAAGGTTACATTTTATAAATAAATAGCCTGTATGATGTTTGAGATACAGAGGCGGTATAGGGTAAATCCCATCTTGAGATACAATATGTACCCGTAATCAATTTTAACCAAAGTTTTTGCCAAATCTCCCATTGACATCCATGCATAACATACACACAAAGTCATGATTTGACACCTCTGTGAGGGGAGATTTGTTCAGAAAAACATCCCAAGTCATCGTGGCCATTACCCGTACAAAAAAAGATTGCAGTTTTTAAACTGCAGTAAAAGTGCAGTAACTGCAGTCGACTGTGATATTTTGGACTGCAGTTATACTGAACTCTGACTGCAAAATTTCTGCAGTAAAAAAAAAATGGGTGTTATTTTTAGACGCAGTATTTGCAGCATACTGTAGTTATACTGCAGTGTACTGTAGTTATACTGCAGCGTACTGTAGTTATACTGCAGCGTACTGTAGGCGTACTGTAGTTATACTGCAGCGTACTGTAGTTATACTGCACTCTGACTGCAATCTTTTTTCCTAAGGGTAGGGTATAGTGTGGTTGCAAACCAACGATTTTGGTCAGAGGAACTGTCCCATTATCACAGTGATCTTCACAGGTCTGTAAATTAGACTCCTTTCAAGTCCCAAACTGTCCCAAACAAGGAATCAACAATGGGCCCAAACTGGGGGTCTACATTTGGCTACTGGATCAAAGGTCTTTCACACTAGAATTACTGGAACTTCTATAGCTCTCTGGTTGGTTTATCCTGTTGTGGGGCTAAAGGTGAAGAAGTGCACTCTCTTACTGATGGCTACTACTCGCCAAGCCCTCAATGTCCCTTGCCTCAACAGTGCCGTGTTCAAGACCACTGGGAACTCGGAAAAAAAACTTTTTGAACAGTCAGCCATCTCGGGAACTCACGCATCTTTCTAGAGCTCCGACCTTCCAACCTGAAGTTCATTTTTTTCAGATTTCCCACTTGTCTTGAAAGCACGACGACCATCAGATGCAGGTACTGTAGCATCAGACCAGTAAAATAAAAAAGCAAATTATTTGCAAATTATTTCAATTGATGCTCAGCTGTGCCTCGCAAGTGTTTCACCAACAGATCTATTTTATTATCAAAACTCAAATTCAAATATAGTATGGTCTGAGAATAACAACATTGGCAGAACAGGCATAGCCAATATGCTGTGATAATGTATTAGACCAGGCATATAGCCAATATGCTGTGATAATGTATTAGACCAGGCATATAGCCAATATGCTGTGGTAATGTATTAGACCAGGCATATAGCCAATATGCTGTGATAATGTATTAGACCAGGCATATAGCCAATATGCTGTGGTAATGTATTAGACCAGGCATATAGCCAAGCTGCAGTGCCTTAGACCGCCTGCGCCACTCGGGAACCCTAATAAAAACAGTTCTGTAGAAATTAGGTTTGTGCAGTAGGTCTAATACATTATCACAGCATATTGGCTATATGCCTAGTCTAATACATTATCACTACAAACACCCTGGTTTGAATCAAGGCTATATCACAACCGGACGTGATTGGGAGTCCCATACGGCAGCACACAATTGGCCCAGCGTTGTCTGGGTTTGGCCGTCATTGTAAATAAGTATTTGTTCTTATCTGACTTGCAATAGTTAAATAAACGTTACAAAAAATGTATACTAATAATTAAGTTAATGTTACATTTGAGTAATGTTTAAAAAAAAAACTGAGCTCTAGATCTTGGCTTGCTTTTTGACTGAGAAACTGATCTTGAAGAGATTGGTGACTACTGATCTACACAGATTGAAGTGGATGTAAGTAACATCAATAAGGGAGCATCGCTTTCAACTGGATTCTCCTGGTCAGTCCATGTCATGCAAAGAGCAGGTGTTCTAAAGTTTTGAGACGAAGCTATTTTAGATGATTTGTCCAAGGTCCAATTTCATCTCATGTGGAATCTACCATTTTAATCGATTTATTATTTACTGTAGACTCAGTACTTTATATATAATTTACTGTAGATACAGTACTGTACAGTGCCTTCAAAAAGTATTCAGACCCCTTGAATTTTTCCACATTTTGTTATGTTACAGCCTTATTCTAAAATTGATTAAATCGTTTTTTTTTCATTATCAATCTACACACAATACTCCATAATGACAAAGAAAAAACAGGTTCAGACATTTTTGCTAATTTATACAAAATACAAATACGGAAATATCACATTTACATAAGTATTCAGACCCTTTACTCAGTACTTTGGCAGCGATTACAGCACTGAGTCTTTTTGGGTATGACGCTACAAGCTTGGCACGCCTGTATTTGGGGAGTTTCTCCCATTCTTCTCTGCAGATTCTCTCAAGCTCTGTCAGGTTGGATGGGGAGTGTTGCCACACAGCTATTTTCAGGTCTCTCCAGAGATGTTCGATCGGGTTCAAGTCCAGGCTCTGGCTGGGCCACTCAAGGACATTCAGAGATTTGTCCCAAAGCCACTCCTGCGTTGTCTTGGCTGTGTACTTAGGGTCGTTGTCCTGTTGGAAGGTGAACCTTCGCCCCAGTCTGAGGTCCTGGGTGCTCTGGAGCAGGTTTTCATCAAGGATCTCTCTGTACTTTGCTCCGTTCATCTGTCCCTCGATTCTGACTAGTCTCCTAGTCCCTGCAGCTGAAAAACATCCCCACAGCATGTTGCTGCCACCACCATGCTTCACCGTAGGGATAGTGCCAGGTTTCCTCCAGACGTGACGCTTGGCATTCAGGCCAAAGAGTTCAATCTTGGTTTCATCAGACCAGAGAATCTTGTTTCTCATGATCTTATAGGTTTTTTGGTGCCTTTTGGCAAACTCCAAGTGGGCTGTCGTGCTTTTACTGAGGAGTGGCTTTCTTCTGGCCACTCTACCATAAAGGCCTGATTGGTGGAATTCTGCAGAGATGGTTGTCCTTCTGGAAGGTTCTCCCATCTCTAAAGAGGAACTCCAGAGCTCTGTCAAAGTGACCATCAGGTTCTTGATAACCTCCCTGACCAAGGCCCTTCTCCCCCGATTGCTCAGTTTGGCCGGGCTGCCGACTGTAGGAAGAGTCTTGGTGGTTCCAAACTTCTTCCATTTAAGAATGATGGAGGCCACTGTGTTCTTGGGGACCTTCAATGCTGCAGAATTACTTTGTGTACCCTTCCCCAGATCTGTGCCTCGTCACAATCCTGTCTCAGAACTCTAAGGACAATTCCTTTGACCTCATGGCTTGTTTTTTTCTTTGACATGTCCAATCACAGGTGGACTCCAATCAACAGGATGCACCGGAGCTCAATTACGAGTCTCATAGCAAAGGGTCTGAATACTTATGTAAATAAAGTATTTATGTTTTTTATTTTTTTTATAAATTTGCAAACATTTCTAAAAATCTTTTTTCAATTTGTCATTATGGGGAATTGTGTGTAGATTGCTTAGGATATTTTGTATTTATTTAATTATTTTAGAATAAGGCTGTAACGTAAGGCACTGTACAGTACTGTATCTACAGTAAATCATATATAAAGTACTGTATCTACAGTTAATCATATATAAAGTACTGTATCTACAGTAAATCATATATAAAGTACTGTATCTAAAGTAAATACTATATCAAGTAAAATTGTAGATTCTACATGAGAGGAAATTGGACCTTGTGCAAATCATTTAAAATAGCCTCCCCTCCTGTCTCAACACTCATTATACAGTGCCTTCAGAAAGTATTCACACCCCTTGAAATGTTGTTGTGTTACAGCCTGAATTTTATATGTATTCAACAGACATTTTGTGTCACTGGCAAAGTGGAATTGTGTTTTTTTGTTTTTATTATTTTATAATTATTATTTTTTTTTGCTGAAAAGTATTTAACCCTTTTGTTATGGCAATTCTAAATAAGTTCAGGAGTAAAAATGTGCTTTACAAATCACATAATAAGTTGCATGGACTCTATGTGCAATAATAGTGTTTAACGTGATTTTTGAATGACTACCTCATCTCTGTACCCCACACATACAACTATTTGTAAGGTCCCTCAGTTGAGCAGTGAATTTCAAACACAGATTCAACCACAAACACCAGGAAGATTTTTCAATGTCTCTCAAATAAGGGCAGCTACTTGTAGATGGGTAAACAAAAAAAGCAGACATTGAATATCCCTTTGAGCATGGTGAAGTTATTAATTACAGTTTAGACCCAGTCACTACAAAGATACAGGCGTCCTTCCTAATTCAGTTGCGGAGAGGAAGGAAAAAGCTCTGGGAATTCACCATATGGCCATGGTGACTTTATTAAAACAGTAACAGAGTTTCATGGCTGTGATCGGATAAAACTGAGGATTGATCAACAACATTGTAGTTACTCCACAATACTAATCTAAATGAGTGAAAAGAAGGAAGACTGCAAAAAAATATATATTTAAAAACATGCATCCTGTTTGCAATAAGGCACTAAAGTAAAACTGAAAAAAATGTGGCAAAGAAATGAACTTTGTCCTGAATACAACGTGTTATGTTTGGGGACAAATCCAGCACATCACTGAGTACCACTCTTCTTGAGTTGCTTACCAAGACGATATTGAATGTTCCTGAGTGGCCTTGTTACAGTTTTCACTTAAATCGGCTTGGAAAATCTATGGCAAGACTTTAAAATGGGTATCTAGCAATGATCAACAACCAGAGCATGAATATTTTTTTTTTAAAGAATAACGTGCAAATATTGTACAATCTAGGTGTGCAAAGCTCTTAGAGACTTATCCACAAACCAGAAAGACACACAGCTGTAATCACTGCCAAAGGTGATTCTAAGATGTATTGACTCAGGGGGGTGAATATTTATCTAATCAAGATATATTCATTTATTTTTATTGTTATATATATTTTTTGTTTTACAAACATAATTTTTTTTTCACTTTGCTAATGACAAAATGACAATTAAATCAATTTTAATCCTACTTTGCAACAGAACAAAAATTTGGAAAAAGTTAAGGGGTGTGAATACTTTCTGAAGGCACTGTACATTATTACAACACAGTTATAGCACTATATAAAGACGGAAGACCCCCCTACCCTCCCCCATTGGATCCCACTTCCTTTACCTCCATGGAGTTCTATGCCCTAGGGGTATCATCTGTTTGTGGTTGTAAGTGACCAATTTCATTCATCCAATTTAGAGTAACATTTAGGATAATATCTTCTATATATAAAGAGGTCTGGATGTTCTGGACTGGCTATTATTTTCCTAGTTTATGGTGGGATTGAAATATTAAAAATGTACGATCTGCGCTATAGAGGAGTTGGAAAATACGTTGGCAAGTTTCACATTTTTATTGTCAGGTGCACTAGTACAGTGAAATGCCTTTTTTTGCTTGCTTTTTCCCAACAATGTAGTAATCAATATCAGTAGTACAATAAAACCTAAATTAAAAGTAAAGTAGAACAAAAACACACGAGAAATAGACATAAGAAGAACAAGTTATAAGTTATATACAGGGTCAGTTCCAGGGTCAGTAGTTATATACAGGGCCAGTAGTTATATACAGGGTCAGTAGTTATATACAGGGTCAGTTCTAGGGTCAGTAGTTATATACAGGGCCAGTAGTTATATACAGGGTCAGTTCCAGGGTCAGTAGTTATATACAGGGCCAGTAGTTATATACAGGTTCAATAGTTATATACAGGGTCAGTTCTAGGGTCAGAAGTTATATACAGGGTCAGTTCCAGGGTCAGTAGTTATATACAGGGCCAGTAGTTATATACAGGGTCAGTAGTTATATACAGGGTCAGTTCTAGGGTCAGTAGTTATATACAGGGCCAGTAGTTATATACAGGGTCAGTTCTAGGGTTAGTGCCATATTTAAAATGTGGTGGAATACTGGAGTGGTAAGGGTAAATACTGTATGTATAGGGGTAAGGTGACTAGACATCAGGATATATGATAAACAAAGGAAGCTTTACTGTGAGTTTTGGCCAATAATGAAGCTTTACTGTGAGTTTTGGCCAATAAGGAAGCTTTACTGTGAGTTTTGGCCAGTAAGAAACCTTTACTGTAGTTGCGTATCAAATGGACCCTACTCTGTTGATATCAAATGCACCCTACTCCCCTGGTCAAAAGTAGCGCACTGCATAGGGAATAGGGGGCCATTTGGGAATCTCTACCTTTACATTGGCCTCCACCCAGTGTATCAAAACAACACATTCAAATTCAAGACAGGGACAGGGTGATAGAGAATCCAAATAATTTGGGACCTGCTGCCACTACAGAACGTTTAATCCTATACCTTTGGAAAATTACAGTTGACATTTGTTTCGATTTTGAAAGACCCCTCCCCGGTGAGAAAGGATAAGGTTCATAATGATTGTATTTCCATGAATCCCCAATAAAACAATGTACATAACACAGTTTATCAATTCATCAGTGTCTTCTAACATACATCTCAGTTCGTGCTCATCTGTGCCAACAACCTCTCGAGTGAACACTTTGTGGGCTGTGTTTTTAGAATCATATTCTATGAGTTCTATTGAGGAAGACAAAGAAAGGACAGAATATGTCCTACATATTTCCTCATAGTCTACAGTAGAGAGAGTTCCACACAGAAAAATCTGTAGGAAACCCAGTGTAAGTTGAAAGTCTGAAATGTGCAAGTGTAGAAAGTCAAGGCACCATATCAGTCAAAGCCATACCTCTAGATCTAATTAACAATGGCATTTTATTGCGTATGTGGGTGACAGGTAGCCTAGCAGTTAAAAGAGTTTGTCCGGTAACCAAAATGTTGCTGGTTCGAATCCCAGAGCCGACTAGGTGAAACAATCTGTCGATGTGCCTTTGAGCAAGTCACTTAACCCTAATTACTTCTGTAGGTCACTCTTGATAAGAGTGTCTGCTAAAGGACTAAAATTAAAAAATGAAGCAAAACAGCAGCCTCTTGAACTCTCAAAGGCCCTCTTTGGCATGTGGACATTTGTTTTTACTTGTCACGATCTCCAAGGACGGACCAAGGCGCAGCGTGCCGGGTTGAGTTAAACATGTTTATTAGTCAACTCACTCAAAACAAAAACAACAAACGAAGATCAATAGGTGTAGCACCAACAGCACATACACATTAACAGAGTCAACTTCCTACAAGGAAAGGAGGGAAAAAGGGCTACTAAAGTATGGCTCCCAATCAGAGACAACGAAGGACAGCTGTCCCTGATTGAGAGCCCTACCCGGCCAACAACAAAGAAATAGAAAACTAGAACATAGAATGCCCACCCCAAATCACACCCTGACCAAACCAAAAAGAGACATAAACAGGCTCATACAGGTCAGGGCGTGACATTACTATCATTATAAGAAGACAACTGAAGCAGGGAAAGCATTTTTTGAATACCTCACACCAGTGTTTCTAAAACAACACTGCTAATGACCACATTGGCAGCTCAGCATGTCTGACAGTTGACAATGATGCTTGTTGTGGAACTAATTTGTAGTTTTCTATGAGAGGTAAGCCAAACGCCTGCTAGTACTCTACTTTTTCAAAATGATAAACACGTGTATGGACTTCTATTTATACCATCTAATGCAGGGCCTTCAGAACCTAGCTACTTACTCAAGGAGTGGTTCTTCACCACACAGAAATGCCAGCTAGCTGACTTTTCAATGTGTTGCATTTAGAATCACAAAATGGTGTTGGGCAAGGTGTGTCTCTGGTACCACACAGCCACTAAATATAGAGACCACTTCCACAATATTAGTTTGTAGCAGTACAAATTGGATCCAGATACCCAAACAAATGTGGTCTGTTGGCAGTGAGGGAAAAAAGTATTTGATCCCCTGCTGATTTTGTACGTTTGCCCACTGACAAAGAAATTATCAGTCTATAATTTTAATGGTAGGTTTATTTGAACAGTGAGAGACAGAATAACAACAAAAGAATCCAGAAAAACGCATGTGAAAAATGTTATAAATTGATTTGCATTTTAATGAGGGAAATAAGTATTAGACCCCCTCTCAATCAGAAACATTTCTGGCTCCCAGGTGTCTTTTATACAGGTAACGAGCTGAGATTAGGAGCACACTCTTAAAGGGAGTGCTCCTAGTCTCAGCTTGTTACCTGTATAAAAGACACCTGTCCACAGAAGCAATCAATCAATCAGATTCCAAACTCTCCACCATGGCCAAGACCAAAGAGCTCTCCAAGGATGTCAGGGACAAGATTGTAGACCTACACAAGGCTGGAATGGGCTACAAGACTATCGCCAAGCAGCTTGGTGAGAAGGTGACAACAGTTGGTGCGATTATTCGCAAATGGAAGAAGCACAAAAGAACTGTCAATCTCTCTCGGCCTGGGGCTCCATGCAAGATCTCACCTTGTGGAGTTGCAATGATCATGAGAACGGTGAGGAATCAGCCCAGAACTACACGGGAGGATCTTGTCAATGATCTCAAGGCAGCTGGGGCCATAGTCACCAAGAAAACAATTGGTAACACACCACCGTGAAGGACTGAAATCCTGCAGCGCCCGCAAGGTCCCCCTGCTCAAGAAAGTACATATACATGCCCGTCTTAAGTTTGCCAATGAACATCTGAATGATTCAGAGGACATCTGGGTGAAAGTGTTGTGGTCAGATGAGACCAAAATGGAGCTCTTTGGCATCAACTCAACTCGCCGTGTTTGGAGGAGGAGGAATGCTGCCTATGACCCCAAGAACACCATCCCCACCGTCAAACATGGAGGTGGAAACATTATGCTTTGGGGGTGTTTTTCTGCTAAGGGGACAGGACAACTTCACCGCATCAAAGGGACGATGGACGGGGCCATGTACCGTCAAATCTTGGGTGAGAACCTCCTTCCCTCAGCCAGGGCATTGAAAATGGGTTGTGGATGGGCATGACAATGACTCAAAACACACGGCCAAGGCAACAAAGGAGTGGCTCAAGAAGAAGCACATTAAGGTCCTGGAGTGGCCTAGCCAGTCTCCAGACCTTAATCCCATAGAAAATCTGTGGAGGGAGCTGAAGGTTCGAGTTGCCAAACGTCAGCCTCGAAACCTTAATGACTTGGAGAAGATCTGCAAAGAGGAGTGGGACAAAATCCCTCCTGAGATGTGTGCTAACCTGGTGGCCAACTACAAGAAACGTCTGACCTCTGTGATTGCCAACAAGGGTTTTGCCACCAAGTACTAAGTCATGTTTTGCAGAGGGGTCAAATACTTATTTCCCTCATTAAAATGCAA
>QNTS01004052.1:134970-145631 GCA_003317085.1 Hucho hucho | reverse complement strand
CACTGCAGGATTTGAGTCCCTGGCGGCGTAGTGTGTTACTGATGGTAGGCTTTGTTACTTTGGTCCCAGCTCTCTGCAGGTCATTCACTAGGTCCCCCCGTGTGGTTCTGGGATTTTTGCTCACCGTTCTTGTGATCATTTTGACCCCACGGGGTGAGATCTTGCGTGGAGCCCCAGATCGAGGAAGATTATCAGTGGTCTTGTATGTCTTCCATTTCCTAATAATTGCTCCCACAGTTGATTTCTTCAAACCAAGCTGCTTACCTATTGCAGATTCAGTCTTCCCAACCTGGTGCAGGTCTACAATTTTGTTTCTGGTGTCCTTTGACAGCTCTTTGGTCTTGGCCATAGTGGAGTTTGGAGTGTGACTGTTTGAGGTTGTGGACAGGTGTCTTTTATACTGATAACAAGTTCAAACAGGTGCCATTAATACAGGTAACGAGTGGAGGACAGAGGAGCCTCTTAAAGAAGAAGTTACAGGTCTGTGAGAGCCAGAAATCTTGCTTGTTTGTATGTGACCAAATACTTATTTTCCACCATAATTTGCAAATAAATTCATTAAAAATCCTACAATGTGATTTTCTGGATTTTTTTTCTTCATTTTGTCTGTCATAGTTGAAGTGTACCTATGATGAAAATTACAGGCCTCTCTCAACTTTTTAAGTGAGAGAACTTGCACAATTGGTGGCTGACTAAATACTTTTTTTCCCCACTGTATATATAAATCCATTTTAGAATTAGGCTGTAACGTAACAAAATGTGGAAAAAGTAGTGCCTTCGGAAAGTATTCAGACCCCTTGACTTTTTCCACATTTTGTTACGTTACAGCCTAATTCTAAAATTGATTTTTTTTATCCCTCAATCTACACACAACACCCCATAATGACATCACAATACCCCATTTGAACAAAGCAAAAACAGGTTTTTAGAACATTTTGCAAATGTATTAAAAATACAAAAAACTGAAATATTCCATTTACATAAGTATTCAGACCCTTTAATCAGTAATTTGTTGAAGCACCTTTGGCAGCGACTACAGCCTCGAGTGTTCTTGGGTATGACGCTACAAGCTTGGCACATCTGGACATTATTTGGGGAGTTTCTCCCATTCTTCGCTGCAGATCCTCTCAAGCTCTGTCTGGTGGGATGGTTGGCCACTCAAGGACATTAAGAGACTTGTCCCAAAGCCACTTCTGCGTTTTCTTGGCTGTGTGCTTAGTGTCTTCATCCTGTTGGAAGGTGATCCTTTGCCCCAGTCTGAGGTCCTGAGCGCTCTGGAGCAGGTTTTCATCAAGGATCTCTCTGTACTTTGCTCCATTAATCTTTGCCTCGATCCTGACTAGTCTCCCAGTCCCTGCCGCTGAAAAAAACACAGCATGATGCTCCCACCACAATGCTTCACCGTAGGGATGGTGTCAGGTTTCCTCCAGATGTGACACTTGGCATTCAGGCCATAGAGTTCAATTTTGGTTTCATCAGATCAGAGAATACTGTTTCTCATGGTATGAAAGTCCTTTAGGTGCCTTTTGGCAAACTCCAAGCAGGCTGTCATGTGTCTTTTACTGAGGAGTGGCTTCTTTACCGTAAAGGGCTGATTGGTGGAGTGCTGCAGAGATGGTTGTCTTTTTGGAAGGTTATCACATCTCCACAGAGGAACTCTAAAGCTCTGTCAGAGTGACCATAGGGTTCTTGGTCACCTCCCTGACCAAGGCCCTTCTCCCCCAAATCAAGGTAAGCTTTTGGTTTTACTAATTTATTGCCACCTGGCCCGTCAGTGTAAGTCCTACACTGCTTACGGACTGTACACTGTAACGTTACTGCATGATTCTAGTGGGTTTTCTAACACGTTAGTTCTATTAGCTATGTTGACTATGATGTTACTTGAGCTAATATGGTGACAACGATGTAGGCTGTGTGTAGCGGTTATGATATGGTTTGGAAAGTTTTTTTTGCCTGGTAACATAAAGCTGTGGTGAGAGGAGGAGAGCACATAGATGCAAGAAGGAATACAATGTGGCTGCTATGAAAGTGAACTGTGTTTATACGTGATCAAGCGTGTATTCATTCCGCAGATTCTGTTGAAAAACTTTTCTTAAATGGAAGAAAATGGAATAAAATGTGGATAAACATATATGCATTTGTCCAATAGAAGCTCTTGTTTGCAACTGGAATAATGATTACAAACTATATCAGCTAGATGCAGGCAAGAGTGTGCAAGGCGGTATTGAATGCGCCACTGCGGTTGAAAATTAGCCGGCTGGCTAAAACCGACATCTTTACTGAAACGTTGATTAATGTGCAAAAAAATAAAAATAAGCTCAAACTCAAACGGTCTGTCCATGTGTCACTGTCTGCCACCTCAGATTTTTATCTCGACCTGCCATTCATAGGCTGTAGGTTGTAGCAACCTCATGATGGTTTATAAGGAACATTAGTGTATCATGTAGTATCCTAAACCTATGGATGTCACATTGAACTGGGTGAGTGGAATATGAATAACAGTCATCCAATATGCTGTAATAGAAATAAGGCCGTGCTCATGAAAAAACATGAAATTGTCCTCCCTCATCTAAACTGGCACTGACCACCACTGCTGAGTATACCAAACATTGAGAACATCCTCCTAATATTGAGTTGCAGGGTCAGTTCCAGGGTCAGTAGTTATGTACAGGGTCAGTTCCAGGGTCAGTAGTTATATACAGGGTCAGTTCCAGGGTCAGGAGTTATATACAGGGTCAGTACCCTTTTACCTTCGTCAGCCTCAATTCATCAGGGCATGGACTCTACAAGGTGTCAATCAATCAAATTTCTTTATAAAGCCCTTTTTTTAATAAAGCCCTTCTGTACAGCACAAAGTGAAACCCAGCCTAAAACAGCAAGCAATGCAGATGTAGAAGCACGGTGGATAGGAAAAACACCCTAGAAAGGCAGGAACCTAGGAAGAAACCTAGAGAGGTTCCAGGCTCTGAGGGGTGGCCTGTCCTCTTCTGGCTGTACGAAACAGTATGAAAGCATTCCACAGGGATGCTGGCCCATGTTGACTCCAATGCTTCTCACAGTTGTGTCAAGTTAGCTGTATGTCTTTTGGGTGGTGGACCATTCTTGATACCCACAGGAAACTGTTGATCATGAAAAACCCAGCAGTGTTGCAGTTATTAACACAAACCGGTGTGTCTGGCACCTACTACCATACCCTGTTCAAAGGCACTTAAATATTTGTCATGCCCATTTGCCCTCTGAATGGCACACATACACAATCCATGTCTCAATTGTCTCAAGGCTTAAAAATAATTATTTAACCTGTATCCTCCCCTTCATCTACACTGATTTGAAGTGAATATAACAAGTGACATCAATGCAGGATCATAGCTTTCACCTGGATTCACCTGGTCAGTCTATGTCATGGAAAGAGCTTAATGTTTTGTATACTCAGTGTATATAACGTCAAACTACAGGTTGTCTGCGTTGATAGCCTCGTACCAAGGTGAGTGCTTTATACAAACACAAGGGGAAGAAGGAAGCTGAAGACTAATAGTTTGCTATTCATTACTGGCAGCAGATGAGAGGGTATAGGGAGTCTGAAGGAAGTAGCTCCAGCTTTTAATTTCCTTAAGGGAGTACGCCCAGCTACAGACCAGATACTCCCCTACAACCCCTGCTTAAAGAATGGCCTGTAAAGCCTGTAATTCTCTCAGCCATGGTCCTATAGCCCTATAGCCTTAACCTGGACTGAGGTAAAGAGGGTTGGACCACACCACGCCAAGGCGCCATACCAATACATTGTATTATGCTTCATACCAAATCGTGACCAGTTTGGTTATATTTAAAGACATTCAGGATTTAAAGGCTATGCAAAATGTAACATATTGGGTTGTAGATGTAGTAATTGAGTATTTGGCCAAGGGAACAAAAACACAGTAAACCTTGCAAGGAAGGAGACGTGGGCCACGCGTGAACTACTGCTAGGTAGATCAAACAGTCTTTCTCTGTGATACTGCCTGAGCCTGTTTAGAGTCAGTAAAGCCACTACTAGGTAGATCAAACAGTAAAAGTGTTATAAACCACACAAGATGACTGACTGGTTCTCTTGTTCTTATATGAGTCTCCTATGAGTCTCATATGCGTTTCCTATGAGTCTCCTATGAGTCTCCTATCAATTTCCTATGGCCTGTTGCGTGAGAAGTGGCAATATCGCACTTTGCGATAGAGACGACGGCTGAATATTTTTCTGTATCACTGGGAATGAAGTCCGACAGTTTTTCACGTTCATTTTATTGCCTTAAATTGTAAGTGAAGAGAGTGTGAAGTGATAACACCTGGAGAATAGGTCACTGGTAAAACTCAGAGATGTCATTGTCCCATCGCGCTCTAGCGACTCCTGTGGCAGGCCGGGCGCCTGCAAGCTGACATGGTTGCCAGGTGTACGGTGTTTCCTCCAACACATTGGTGCGGCTGACTTCCAGGTTAAGTGAGCATTGTGTCAAGAAGCAGTGCGGCTTTGCGGGGGTCGTGTTTCGGAGGACGCACGGCTCTCAACCTTTGACCTCTTCCGGGTCCGTACGGGACTGTAACTACTCATTTGTTTTGAAATACAGTGGGGCAAAAAAGTATTTAGTCAGCCACCAATTGTGCAAGTTCTCCAACTTAAAAAGATGAGAGAGGCCTGTAATTTTCATCATAGGTACACTTCAACTATGACAGACGAAATGAGAAAAAGAAATCCAGAAAATCACATTGTAGGATTTTTAATTTATTTATTTGCAAATTATGGTGGAAAATAAGTATTTGGTCAATAACAAAAGTTTNTGAGATCTGGAGACTGGCTAGGCCACTCCAGGACCTTGAAATGCTTCTTACGAAGCCACTCCTTCGTTGCCCGGGCGGTGTGTTTGGGATCATTGTCATGCTGAAAGACCCAGCCACGTTTCATCTTCAATGCCCTTGCTGATGGAAGGAGGTTTTCACTCAAAATCTCACGATACATGGCCCCATTCATTCTTTCCTTTACACGGATCAGTCGTCCTGGTCCCTTTGCAGAAAAACAGCCCCAAAGCATGATGTTTCCACCCCCATGCTTCACAGTAGGTATGGTGTTCTTTGGATGCAACTCAGCATTCTTTGTCCTCCAAACACGACGAGTTGAGTTTTTACCAAAAAGTTCTATTTTGGTTTCATCTGACCATATGACATTCTCCCAATCCTCATCTGGATCATCCAAATGCTCTCTAGCAAACTTCAGACGGGCCTGAACATGTACTGGCTTAAGCAGGGGGACACGTCTGGCACTGCAGGATTTGAGTCCCTGGCGGCGTAGTGTGTTACTGATGGTAGGCTTTGTTACTTTGGTCCCAGCTCTCTGCAGGTCATTCACTAGGTCCCCCCGTGTGGTTCTGGGATTTTTGCTCACCGTTCTTGTGATCATTTTGACCCCACGGGGTGAGATCTTGCGTGGAGCCCCAGATCGAGGAAGATTATCAGTGGTCTTGTATGTCTTCCATTTCCTAATAATTGCTCCCACAGTTGATTTCTTCAAACCAAGCTGCTTACCTATTGCAGATTCAGTCTTCCCAACCTGGTGCAGGTCTACAATTTTGTTTCTGGTGTCCTTTGACAGCTCTTTGGTCTTGGCCATAGTGGAGTTTGGAGTGTGACTGTTTGAGGTTGTGGACAGGTGTCTTTTATACTGATAACAAGTTCAAACAGGTGCCATTAATACAGGTAACGAGTGGAGGACAGAGGAGCCTCTTAAAGAAGAAGTTACAGGTCTGTGAGAGCCAGAAATCTTGCTTGTTTGTATGTGACCAAATACTTATTTTCCACCATAATTTGCAAATAAATTCATAAAAAATCCTACAATGTGATTTTCTGGATTTTTTTTCCTCATTTTGTCTGTCATAGTTGAAGTGTACCTATGATGAAAATTACAGGCCTCTCTCATCCTTTTAAGTGAGAGAACTTGCACAATTGGTGGCTGACTAAATACTTTTTTGCCCCACTGTATATAAATAAATATATATTTCCTCTGATCTTTCACAAAACTATGCAGAGACTAAAGATGACAGGGATTACTGAGGACAGGACGTACAGGAAGTGAAGCTAGCAGGAAGTCCAGACAGGGGGCTCGGCCCTCCACTTCCTGCATCATGGCTGACCGATGTAGACCAGACCAGGGCCAGACCAGAGCCCGGCCAGGCCCAACCTGCCTTAGCCTTCCAGCCTGGAGGGAGTCCCAGGGCCTGTGCCATGCTAAGCCAGTCTGTCTGTCTGAGCTGAGAGGTGGATTGGCAGAGTTTCCCCTATCCAGAGACTGAGAGTTCGGTGCCAATCTGTCAGTGCCTACCGCAGGAAAAACACACACAGCTGAAATATGCTTTTAAGACGTTTCACAGCCCACAACAGTACAGTTAGTAGGGTATTGCCAGATTACTGAGATATAAAGTCTCTATACAGCTCACATTTAAAGGTAACTTGGTATTTTTATTCAGAATAACACAGTGGTACAGAAATCAATGTGGTGAAACTCAATGCCAACCTCAACCTGGTTAGGGGGCCAGAACGTTGTGAAATCCCCTACTGCTGTGAGTAGCCCACGTTATTCACTCTCCCAGGCATGGAGCTACTTTAGTATGAAGTATGCTCCTCACGTTACATGGGACAATGGCTTTGCTTTACTGGCCAACACACCTGGGACACAGGCAGAGTGGTTAACAGGAATTCCTTATCAAAAGACATTTGATTTCAACACTGGCCTCAGATCCATACTAAACATACTTTACGTATTTCTGAGCACCTGAGCATCAGATTACCTGGCCTCCACAATCACCCGACTTCAACCCAATTGAGATGGTTTGGAATGAGTTGGATCGCAGAGTGAAGGAAAAGCAGCCAACAATTGCTCAGCCTATGTGGGAACTCCTTCAAGACCGTTGGAAAAGCATTCCAGGTGAAGCTGGTCGAGAGAATGCCAAGCGTGTGCAACGCTGTCATCAAGGCAAAGGGTGGCTACTTTGAAGAATCTCCAATATATTTTGATTTGTTTAACACTTTTTTGGTTACTGCATGATTCCATATGTGTTATTTGATAGTTTTGATGTCTTCACTATTATTCTACAATGTAGAAAATAGTCAAAATAAAGCAAAACCCTTGAATGAGTAGGTGTGTCCAAAGTTTTGACTGGTACTTTATGATACCTAGTAATGGTCTAGTTACTGTAGATAGAAACAAAAGTAAGGAGGTTGGCCGGGGAGGATGGGTGGGCGTAATCCGCTTCAGTTGCGTGTTCGAGTCGCGTTGGGGACAACTGTAGCATTTTAGCTAACCCTTATTCTAAACTTAACCCAATTCACCTAACTGGCTATGTACATTTATCTAAACTTTGTTGTTAGTTCCCCTATCTGCCAATGTAAATTGTCCCCATAATTCTCCTTTGCTGTTATGATGCAACTAGCAACCTGGTCTCAGAGAAAGACATATAATACTATAAGTCCTCTAAGATGTCTAAGTTACATCATTCAGTTTGTATGCTATTGTACGAATGTGGATGACGTATGATACTTTCCTTCTCATAATTTCTGATATTGTATGACTGCTATACCATTCATAATATAACCTAACATAACATAATATATCATACTAAAGGCGGTGATGAGACTTACGTACAGAGTAATATGCATTGCCCTGGGACCATTTTGATATATTTTAACAAGTTGTGTGATGTAGAAGATCATTCTATTGAAGAATAAATACAGGTGTCATTCTAAAGGGCAATACTAAAGTCAATGCAATACTTCATTGGACAGGAATGGATGGGTAAAGTAACTAGTAAAAAACAAATAAAAAAAAGTTTGAATTACTCTCCACAAAAACATTCTCTCTCTCTTCTCTGCCCTGTGTGCTAGAAACAGAAACATTGAAAGCAAGGCGCAGGGGCCGAGGAGAAACGTGAGGGTGTGGTGTTGGGTTCCCTCCAGACCCTATTCTGTGTCCTCACTCGGTGGCGCGAGACAAAAGCCCCCACAGAAACCAAAGCCTGAGGTAGCACTGCTCTGCTGCTGAGACTGAGAGGAGAAGAATGGGCTCCTTTCTCTGTCCAGCCAGCAGGGCCGGACTAACTGTACAGTACACCTCAGAGAGGCACTCAGAGGAGAGGGGAGATGGGTTACCCAGATAATGGACATGTACAGGGACCTCTTCAGGATCTCATCTGGCAGCCAGAACGAGAGAAAGAGAGGGAGAGAGAGAGGCAGAGAGAGAGAGAGAGACTGTCCTGGCCGTTGTCTGACTCTTTTGTCTGTTTGGGTACTTTCCGGGCACCGAGAGAGGCATGAGAGAGTGAGAGCCGCAGTGGCATTCCAGTTTCATCTGACACCATGGCTTTTGTTAGAAACTGCAGTCCACCGGAGTGACTGTTTTTGGGTTTGGTTTTCAGCGTGGGGGTAGCTAGCTATGAGGTCTGACACAAATACTTTGAGGGGACGTAACTAACCATTGCCAATTCACCCAAAAGTTTCTGTGTCCACACTCTGTCCTCGCAGACAATGCCAGTGGAGGAGTATTCAGAGGAAATGGGCACAACCATTGTTCCCACAGCAGAACATCATGAGCTGCAATGTATTTTATGTCAAAGCCTTCATATATTACAAAGATGTCAAAACAAAATGCAAAGTCACTCTACATAAGCTACAGTACACAACAAGTACTTCAGTTTTGATTGACAAGAGCCAAGTTTTCAGTAGGAAAAATAACTAAGAAAAAAAAAACCCTAAGGAGGGCTTAGCTTCGCCCTCAGACAATCCTTAGGACTCATAACACAGTTAGAGGACTGGAGTGAGAGTTAAAAGGAATCTAACTATAACTATGTTCTGTAGTTATCTTCTGTAGTTATCTTCTGAAGTTATCTTGGAAGCAAAACAAAGCCATTCTAATGTGAATCATCTAAAGCAGGGTCTCCTGGACAGTCTCCAGGCTAAGGCAGGTTGGGCCTGGCCAGGCTCTGGTCTGGCCCTGGTCTGCATCGGTCAGCCATGATGCAGGAAGTGGAGGGCCAAGCCCCCTGTATGTTTTCACTCCAACCCCAGTTGTAACTAACCTGGTTCAGCTTATCAACCAGCTAATTATTAGAATCAGATGTGCTAGACTAGGGTTGGAGTGAAAACCTACAGGACGGTAGCTCTCCAGGAACAGGGTTGGAGAGAACCTACAGGACGGTAGCTCTCCAGGAACAGGGTTGGAGTTAAAACCTACAGGACGGTAGCTCTCCAGGAACAGGGCTGGAGAGAGAACCTACAGGACGGTAGCTCTCCAGGAACAGGGCTGGAGAGAGAACCTACAGGACAGTAGCTCTCCAGGAACAGGGCTGGAGAGAGAGCCTACAGGACGATAGCTCTCCAGGAACAGGGCTGGAGAGAGAACCTACAGGATGGTAGCTCTCCATGAACAGGGTTGGAGAGAGAACCTACTGGACGGTAGCTCTCCAGGAACAGGGCTGGAGAGCCCTGATCTAAATTATGACAGGTAGAGGTGCAGAACAGTAAGATTGAACTTCAGACTTTACTGTGATTTCATATTCAGAGAAAGTTATGCATGGATGTTTGGAAGTAACTGCTGTTATAAATTAGCCACAGATACCAAATCCTGCCAAAATCCTGTCCAGAGAATCTACCATTAAAACCCATGTTTGTTTAACCCATGTGTTGTGTTCATGTTTTTGTTATTCACCCAATGTTCACGGGTCTGATGGATCCACAACAATACAGCCATAGCAGTTTACATAAAAATACTTAATACTTAGATGTTAACTTATATCAATTACAAGAAATATAGACAGCATACATGGTTAATAGTTGCCATTTACCTCTGCTAGATTACATTCATCGATAAAAGCGCTATTTGTTTTGTTTTATACGTGTAATCAAGACATGGGTGGAATAAATCATGTCTTGAAAAAATATAAATGAAACAAGGTTTTCAACACAATTGATGCTTATTGCTTTGAACTGAACATATCGGAAGGACTGTAACGATGTGCGCTGAGAGTCGGGAAGCAAGTTCAGGGAGTGAATAAATAAATTAAACATAATTCCAAAAACACAAACAACACACAAACAGGAAACTGAAACAGAAACAATGACGGAAGGAACCAAAGGGAGTGACATATATAGGGCAGGTAATAAAGGAGGTGATGGAGTCCAGGTGAGTGTCGTAATGCACGTAACGATGGTGACAGGTGTGCACCATAACAAGCAGCCTGGTGACCGAGAGGCCAGAGAGGGAGCACACATGACAATGGAAATGATAATTGAGCCCCATTGAACACAAATTAAGGCCGGGCTACACACCACATGAGGGACAGAGTTTTACTGTGTGTGTGTGTTGCAAATGTATTTCTTGCACTAGATGCATGTGTATTGTGTCTTCCTGTATTTCCTGGGTCCACACACATCGTATCGCTTCTTCTTGTTGCTACCGGCTGCAGTCTAGAATTATACACTTAGTATAAGTATTACACTTAGTTCAGGAATTTTACTAACATCTCACTCACTCACATATACAGTGGGGCAAAAAAGTATTTAGTCAGCCACCAATTGTGCAAGTTCTCCAACTTAAAAAGATGAGAGAGGCCTGTAATTTTCATCATAGGTACACTTCAACTATGACAGAC
>QNTS01004052.1:118695-134678 GCA_003317085.1 Hucho hucho | reverse complement strand
TGACCAAATACTTATTTTCCACCATAATTTGCAAATAAATTCATAAAAAATCCTACAATGTGATTTTCTGGATTTTTTTTCCTCATTTTGTCTGTCATAGTTGAAGTGTACCTATGATGAAAATTACAGGCCTCTCTCATCTTTTTAAGTGAGAGAACTTGCACAATTGGTGGCTGACTAAATACTTTTTTGCCCCACTGTACAATCGTGGCCAAAAGTTTTGAGAATGACACAAATATGAATTTTCACAGTCTGCTGCCTCAGTTTGTATGATGGCAATTTGCATATACTCCAGAATGTCATGAAGAGTGATCAGATGAATTGCAATTAATTGCAGAGTCCCTCTTTGCCATGCAAAAGAACTGAATCCCCCCAAAACATATCCACTGCATTTCAGCCCTGCCACAAAAGGACCAGCGGACATCATGTCAGTGATTCTCTCGTTAACACAGGTGTGAGTGTTGACGAGGACAAGGCTGGAGATCACTCTGTCATGCTGATTGAGTTCGAATAACAGACTGGAAGCTTCAAAAGGAGGGTGGTGCCTGGAATCATTGTTCTTCCTCTGTCAAACATGGTTACCTGAAAGGAAACACGTGCCGTCATCATTGCTTTGCAGAAAAAGGGCTTCACAGGCAAGGATATTGCTGCCAGTAAGATTGAACCTAAATCAACCATTTATCGGCTCCTCAAGAACTTCAAGGAGAGCGGTTTAATTGTTGTGAAGAAGGCTTCAGGGCGCCCAAGAAAGTCCAGCAAGCGCCAGGACTGTCTCCTAAAGTTTGTTCAGCTGCGGGATCGGGGCATCACCAGTACAGAGCTTGCTCAGGAATGGCAGCAGGCAGGTGTGAGTGCATCTGCACGCACAGTGAGGCGAAGACTTTTGGAGGATGGCCTGGTGTCAAGAAGGGCAGCAAAGAAGCCACTTCTCTCTAGGAAAAACATCAGGGACAGACTGATATTCTGCAAAAGGTACAGGGATTGGACTGTTGAGGGCTGGGGTAAAGTCATTTTCTCTGATGAATCCCCTTTCCGATTGTTTGGGGCATCCGGAAAGAAGCTTGTCCGGAGAAGACAAGGTGAGCACTACCATCAGTCCTGTGTCATGCCAACAGTAAAGCATCCTGAGACCATTCATGTGTGGGGTTGCTTCTCAGCCAAGGGAGTGGGCTCACTCACAATTTTGAATAAATGAATAAAGAATGGTACCAACACATCCTCCGAGAGCAACTTCTCCCAACCATCCATTAACAGTTTGGTGACGAACAATGCCTTTTCCAGCATGATGGAGCACCTTGCCATAAGGCAAAAGTGATAACTAAGTGGCTCGGGGAACAAAACATAGATATTTTGGATCCATGGCCAGGAAACTCCCCAGACCTTAATCCCATTGAGAACTTGTGGTCAATCCTCAAGAGGTGGGTGGACAAACAAAAACCCACAAACTCCAAGCATTGATTATGCAAGAATGGCCTGCCATCAGTCAGGATGTGGCCCAGAAGTTAATTGACAGCATGCCAGGGCGGTTTTTTCAGAGGTCTTTAAAAAGAAGGGTCAACACTGCAAATATTGACTCTTTGCATCAACTTCATGTAATTGTCAATAAAAGCCTTTGACACTTATGAAATGCTTGTAATTATACTTCAGTATTCCATAGTAACATCTGACAAAAATATCTAAAGTCACTGAAGCAGCAAACTTTGTGGAAATTAATATTTGTGTCATTCTCAAAACTTTTGGCCACGACTGTATAGTTACAGCAGGCCAAGGTAGGAGAGTCAGACACACTCACACGCAAGAACATCACTCACACTTACTTCCGGTATTGGGGCTGTTGGTTCTGTGGTTCGGGCGGATGGGGCACCAGCATCCTCCTCCTGAATCCTCCTCTCAATGGCTGCAGAAGCTGGGGTCCTTGGGATATGTTGCCTCCTCTGAATTTGAGGTCTTACCAATGCCTTGCTCACCTCCTCGAGAAAGAGCTGTCTCCTCTGGAGCTTCGCTCTGTTCCAATCTGGGTTCAACGCCATCCAGATGACAAACGTGTTGTACGCAGAGATGTCCAAGATGTTGAAGAATATCACAAGTGGCCAGCGTAGGGTTCCTCTTTTGCAGCTGTAGCCAGTCACCTGCTTGTCTAAATTGTCCACCCCTCCTTTTGTGGCATTGTAATCCATTATGATTTCTGTTTTTTGATGTTCCTGGCCACAGATTCTCCCATCCCTATGCAGCGTACTCATGAATACCACGTTTGTCTTTCTTTGGCACTTAGGACACTAGGGACGGGTCGGCCGTGAACACAAACTAGAGGAATTGATAGACCTGTTCTGTGTATCAACAGCTGAGGTTGGAGCTCTGGCTTGTTTTTCGTACTGTTCCTACCATTGTCAGCTTCCTCTTGAGGAACTCCTGTCCCAGCTTGTGTAAAGTAAAAAAGTTATTGCATGTGATGTTGTGGTCACGGAGTCCCTGTGTCACATCCAGGTCAACCTGCATCCCTTGGTTCTTCTCAGGGGCTCCTACATCTGGCTTCCCCGTATACACTTGCAAGTTCCACGTATATGATGAAGCAGCATCACAGGCAGCCCAGATCTTGATTCCATATTTTGCAGGTTTAGATGGTATGTACTGCCTGAAGGGGCAGGCGTTGGGCCCAGGGTTGTAAAACAGGGGAGGCGGTCCACCCACTTGTCTCACACTGAGCTGATTTCAGCTAGCTTGTATCTCTGCCGCCAAGCTGGTCTGGTGTCTCGGTTAATCCTGGAAATAATGTGTATATAAGTTTTCCAGAAACATTGTTGCACGGAAAAGTTATCTGCAAGTTTCTGCATCTCACAGGGATTCCCCATTGGATCTGAAAACACCAGCAAGGATAAGAACCATGCATGTAAATGAGTTTGGTCCATCTCCTTCCATTTCTCTCCAAAAACAAGCCTTCCCTCCAAATTACTGCAGTCCAGAATGATTTTCTGGATGGTGTCTGGGATGAACAGCTCAAAAGACTTTACATCTTGCACATGAGTATCCGCAATCCGGGTCGCCCCTGGTTGCATCCTTATCACATTGGCAGCCATGCGGGGTGGCTCATTCCTTGGGCAAGAAGACCATTCAATTAAAAAAAATGTTTGACATCCATATTTCTCCTCCTGCAGGCTGCTGATGAGATGGTTGCTGACGGGCTGGTCCTGGCTGCTGACGGGCTGGTCCTGGCTGCTGACGGGATGGTCCTGGGGCTGACGGGCTGGTCCTGGCTGCTATCGGGCTGGTCCTGGGGCTGGCTGTTGACGGGCTGGTCCTGGCTGCTGAGGGGCTGGTCCTGGGGCTGGCTGAGGCTCAATCTCAACCTCTTCTTCCAACTCATTGTCAGACTCTGAATTGACAGAGACATGATCCTCATATTTGGACAATTCTTCATCTTCCAAAGTGGAAGACGTTCCTTCCACACTAGCTTCTCTGAATTTTTTTTACTAAGGCCCTCTGTGTGGAGATTATTTTTGCCAAACTGATTGATTGTGGTAAGGAGCCACACATGCAAAGCTATTTATTTGTTATGTCCCTCCCCCAATTGTCACCTGGCTGAGGTAGAGTGTGGGAAAAACTCTGCATTTTTTACAATGTATCAAAATAATGTATTGAAATAATGTATTGTAATAACATTGCGCAGGTTCCCACAAGACATTGTGCAGTTTCACACACTACAAAGGGTAAAGAGTGCAAGAAAAGCGGGAGACAGGCAGACAGGCAGGGAGACAAATAAACAGGCAGGGAGACAGGCAGACAGGCAGGGAGACAGGCAGACAGGCAGGGAGACAGGCAGGGAGACAGGCAGACAGGCAGGGAGACAGGCAGACAGGGGTTTGGTGCTATGTTATCTTGGCCAGGTCACAGTTGTAAATGAGAACTTGTTCTCAACTTGCCTACCTGGTTAAATAAAGGTGAAATAAAATAAAAAAATATGTTGAAAAAGCAGGCACAGGGAGGAGGAAGACAAGGCACACAGCAAGTTTAATTTTCCATGTTTTCACCTACACACACACTTTTCCACACTTCTATTATCCTCGGGTCCACTGGACCCGAACACCACATATGTAATATAAATGTGTGCACTCAATGAAAATATGTTTATTTTACAAGTTCTTCACAGAAAATGAGTCAATTTGCACCTCAGGTTGAAAAAATAATTAATTGTAAAATTTTAATTTTAGTAAACACTGAAAATGGGTCCCACAGACCCAAACACCACACTAGGGTTAAGACCTTAGACAACAATATCTACTAAGCTAACACTTTGTTCTTCAAAGATGGCGTAGCAGTCGGACGTCTGTTTGTCTTGTCCCGTCCCATGAATATATATTTTTCTTCGTATACATTTCGTATTTATTTTTTATTCGTTTTTTTATCTCAATTTCCATCTACCGACTGAACTTACTCTCCTGCAACCCGCCTCACCCAATGTGGTACGGATCTACTATTTTTTACACTTTAGAAACCGGAACCCCCATCAGAAGCTAGCCAGCTAACTAGCTACTAGCTAGTAGTCAGTTAGCCACTGCTAGCTGTCATCACCATTAACTCGGACATAAGCCAGCCTCAGCCCGGTCAATTCCTGCCAGTCTGCACAGCGCGATATCAACCCAGAGCATATTGGACTGCTTTTTCTCTACCACATCTCCGGATTCCTACTGCAAGCTCTGAACCTTTACACCGGATCATCGCAGCTAGCTAGCTGCTATCCGAGTGGCTACTCCTGGCTAACGTCTCTGTCCTGAAGCAAGCACCAGTTAGCCTGGACCTAGCTTCGACCTAGGCCCATCTCCCGGCTAGCTGAAGAGGTCCATCAGCCAATTCTTGGGCTACAATACCTATTTTACCAATTGGCCTGGACCCTTTTACTGCCGACACGGAGCCCCGCCGATCCATCACGACTGGTCTGCTGACGTAACCGTCCGAGGGGGTTTCAACAGGCTCTTCCGTTGCGACGTCCCTGCTAGCCCCGGCCTGCTAGCTGTCTGAATCGCCATGTCTCCAGCTCGCCTAGTTACTCACTGGACCCTATGATCACTCGGCTACACATGCTTCTCCCTAATGTCAATATGCCTTGTCTATTATTGTTTTGGTTAGTGATTATTGTCTTATTTCACTGTAAAGCCTCCAGCCCTGCCAAATATGCCTTAGCTAGCCCTTATGGTGCCTCTAGACACAAAACCTCTCTCATTGTCACTCAATGCCTAGGTTTACCTCCACTGTATTCACATCCTACCATACCCTTGTCTGTACATTATGCCTTGAATCTATTCTTCTGCACCCAGAAATCTGCTCTTTTTACTCTCTATTCCGAACGCACTAAACAACCAGTTCTTAAAGCCTTTAGCCGTACCCTTATCCTACTCCTCCTCTGTTCCTCTGGTGATGTAGAGGTTAATCCAGGCCCTGCAGCCCCTAGCTCCACTCCCATTCCCCAGGCGCTCTCATTTGTTGACTTCTGTAACCGTAAAAGCCTTGGTTTCATGCATATTAACATTAGAACCCTCCTCCCTAAGTTTGTTTAAGTCACTGCTTTAGCACACTCCGCCAACCCGGATTTCCTAGCCGTGTCTGAATTCTGGTTCAGGAAGGCCACCAAAAATCCTGAAATTTCCATCCCTAACTATAACATTTTCAGACAAAATAGAACTGCCAAAGGGGGCGGAGTTGCAATCTACTGCAGAGATAGCCTGCAGAGTTCTGGCATACTATCCAGGTCTGTGCCCAAACAATTTGAGCTTCTACTTTTAAAATCCACCTTTCCAGAAGCAAGTCTCTCACCGTTGCGGCTTGTTATAGACCCCCTTCAGCCGCCAGCTGTGCCCTGGAAACCATATGTGAATTGATTGCCCTCCATCTATCTTCAGAGTTCGTACTGTTAGGTGACCTAAACTGGGACATGCTTAACACCCCGGCCGTCCTACAATCTAAGCTAGATACCCTCAATCTCACATAAATTATGGGCACCCTCTTAGATATCATCCTGACCAACTTGCCCTCTAAATACACCTCTGCTGTCTTCAACCAGGATCTCAGTGACCATTGCCTCATTGCCTGCATCCGTAATGCGTCTGCGGTCAAACGACCACCCCTCATCACTGTCAAACGCTCCCTAAAACACTTCAGCGGGCAGGCCTTTCTGATCGACCTGGCCCGGGTATCCTGGAAGGATATTGACCTCATCCCGTCTGTAGAGGATGACTGGTTGCTCATTAAAAGTGCATTCCTAACCATCTTAAGATGTTGGCCGGGGTAGTGGTAGCCTGGTGGAAAGCATGGCCAGCCCCATTCAAAAATGTTGAACTAAGAATAGATGTAACCCTTGGTTCACCCCACTTGACTGCCCTTGACCAGCACAAAAACATCCTGTGGCATTCTGCATTAGCATCGAATAGCCCCTGTGATATATAACTTTTCAGGGAAGTCAGGAACCAATATACTCAGTCAGTTAGGAAAGCTGAGGCTAGCTTTTTCAAACAGAAATGTGCATCCTGTAGCTAACTCCATAAAGTTTTGGGACATTGTAAAGTCCATGGAGAATAAGTGCACCTCCTCCCAGCTGCCCACTGCACTGAGGATAGGAAACATTGTCACCACCGATAAATCTACAATAATCGATCATTTCAATAAGCATTTTTCCATGGCTGGCCATGCTTTCCACCAGGCTATCACTAACCCGGCCAACATCTCAGCACCCCTGCAGCAACTTGCCCAAGCCCCCCTGCTTCTCTGAAAGAGCTGCAAAATCTGGATCTCTACAAATCAGCTGGGTTAGACAATCTGGACCCACTGAAAGCTGCCTCGGGCATCCCCCTCTTCAAAGGGGTAGACACTCTAGACCCAAACTGTTATAGATCTATATCCATCCTGCCCTGCCTTTCTAAAATCTTTGAAATCCAAGTTATCAAACAGATCACCAACCATTTCGAATCCCACCGTACCTTCTCCACTTTGCAATCTGGTTTCCGAGCTGGTCACGGGTGCACCTCAGCCACGCTCAAGGTCCTAAACGATATCATAACCGCCATCGATAAAAGACAGTACTGTGCAGCCGTCTTCATCGACCTGGCCAAGGATTTTGACTCTGTCAATAACCGCATTCTTATTGGTTGACTCAATAGCCTTGGCTTCTCAAATGACTGCTTCGCCTGGTTCAGCAACTACTTCTCAGATAGAGTTCAGTGTGGCAAATCGGAGGGCCTGTTGTCCGGACCTCTCGCAGTCTCTATGGGGGTGCCACAGGGTTCAATTCTCGGGCCGACTCTTTTCTCTGTATATATCAATGATGTTGCTCTTGCTGCTGCTGATTCTCTGATCCACCTCTACGCAGACGACACCATTCTGTATACATTCTTTGGACACTGTGCTAACAAACCTCCAAACAAGCTTCAATGCCATACAACACTCCTTCCGAGGCCTCCAACTGCTTTTAAATGCAAGTTAAACTAAGTGCATGCTCTTCAACCGATTGCTGCCCGCACCCTCCCACCCTTCTAGCATCACTACTCTGGACGGTTCTGACTTAGAATATGTGGACAACTACAAATACCTAGGTGTCAAGTTAGACTGTAAATTCTCCTTCCAGACTCACATTAAGCATCTCCAATCCAAAATTACATCTAGAATTGGCTTCCTATTTCGCAACAAAGCCTCCTTCACTCATGCTGCCAAACATACCCTCGTAAAACTGACTATCCTACTGATCCTTGACTTCGGCGATGTCATTTACAAAATAGCCTCCAACACTCTACTCAGAAAATTGGATGTAGTCTATCACAGTGCCATCCGTTTTGTCACCAAAGCCCCATATACTACCCACCACTGCGACCTGTATGCTCTCGTTGGCTGGCCCTCACTACATATTCGTCGCCAAACCCACTGGCTCCAGGTCATCTATAAGTCTCTGCTAGGTAAAGCCCCGCCTTATCTCAGCTCACTGGTCACCATAGCAACACCCACCCGTAGCACGCGTTCCAGAAGGTATATTTCACTGGTCATCCCCAAAGCCAACACCTCTTTGGCCGCCTTTCCTTCCAGTTCTCTGCTGCCAATAACTGGAACGAACTGCAAAAATCACTGAAGCTTGAGTCTTATATCTCCCTCTCCACCTTTAAGCATCAGCTGTCAGAGCAGCTTACCAATCACTGTACCTATACACAGCCAATCTGTAAATAGCACACCCAACTACCTCATTCCCATATTGTTACTTATCCTCTTGCTCTTTTGCACCCCAGTATCTCCACTTGCACATCAACATCTGCACATCTATCACTGCAGTGTTAATGCTAAATTGTAATTATTTTTGCCTCCATGGCCTATTTTTTGCCTACCTCCCTACTCTTTTACATTTGCACACACTGTACATAGATTTTTTATTGTGATATTGACTGTACGCTTGTTTATTCCATGTGTAACTCTGTGTTGTTGTTTTTGTCGCACTGCTTTGCTTTATCTTGGCCAGGTCGCATTTGTAAATGAGAACTTGTTCTCAACTGGCCTACCTGGTTAAATAAAGGTTAAATAAATAAATAAAAAATGCTTTTTATTGTTTTAAGAAATAAGGAACAATATAATAATAATAACAATAATGAATAATGAAGTAATAAACTAGATTGTAATACTAGATCATTTTGCCATTTTATTTGGAATTTTAGGACCCCTGTAGTTATAAAAAAATATTTGAATCTGGCCTTTACTGTCATAGCCCATAGAAATGCAATGATTAATACGTGTGTACATGGCAAAAGAGACAGTCAAAAACGGTATCATAAAGATAAAGGTTTTGAAGTGTCTGACTTATATTTTGAGATATTGTAGAGCAGTAGAATCAACACCTTTTGTGTTTGTGAGAGTCTCCCCTTTCAATATTGGTGACATATTAGTTTGTAGCGCCAACGGTTCAGTCTGGACAGTTGGTTTTGTGAGAAGACCTCTTCGAAATGAGGATTTCCCGCGACAGAGAGTTCAGCTCTTGTGGATGTCGTAGAGCCAAACAACCGACACTGTCGTATTCGTGAGTGTCTAATCTTTCAATGGTGGTGACTCATTAGTTTGTAGCTCACACGGTTTCACAGACGATTTTGAGACTATTTTCTTGTCCGGGTTTTCACTTCCCCATGTAATGGAATAGGCATAAACTTTATATCAGCGGGAAAGATTGAGCTGCAGCCACTACAAAAAATGTTGTCTCTAGCAATAACACAGATATTCACAGTGACGTTACCGTGTGACGCACCGGGATGTTTGGCTCTTCTTAAGATACATTTGCCGTGCCATTTCGTGCCATTTCGCTGTGGTCTGTCACTGACGCTACCAGCCCTACACACTCACAAACAAACACACACACACTGACAAACACACACACACACACACACACACTCACACACACACACACACACACACACAAACAGACACTCACACCGCCGTGCAAAACATGCAGACATGTTGCTGATTTAACATTACAATGCCCTCATCTTTCAAGACCCTTAAACAGCTCGGTAGCAGTAAAAACACGAGACTTTCCCAATGTGATAAAGTATGTTTTCTTGCATATTTCCTAAAGCTAGTGATTACTGAGTTAATCACATACATTCCTGTGAGTTCATAGAGGCTACTGCCATGTCAGAGAGGATGTTCCAACAGTGAGGTCCTTGTTCTAGGGGCTTTAGCCGGCCTTATGCCTGTTCAAAAATATGTTTTTTTGTATCTTTTAGGAAAAAATCGAACTGGACCATTTATAGAAGAGTTCATAGAGGAAACAGTGAAGCAGACAGGTTATGCAGGGACTACTTCATGTCATGACGAGATATTCTATGTTTATATGTTAATAATATGCTTGTAAAAAAGATTCAAGTTCATAGATTCCAGTCCATTGTAGACTTGTTTTTTGGCAAATAAAAATAAAGGCAGTTGAAAATAAAGGGAGTTTTTGATTTTGGAGGGTCTGGTCTCCAGTCTCAGTCTACACAGCTATGACTGCATGTCATCCCAAGCATTGTTAACCACCAAAGCCCAAACTACTGTGAGGGAGCATCACTGTGGGGGAGGTAGTATCACTGTGAGGGAGGGAGGATCACTGTGGGGGAGGGAGAATCACTGTGAGGGAAGGAGCATCACTGTGGGGGAGGGAGAATCACTGTGGGGGAGGGAACATCACTGTGGGGGAGGGAGAATCACTGTGAGGGAAGGAGCATCACTGTGGGGGAGGGATCATCAAAGTGGGGGAGGGAGAATCACTGTGAGGAAGGGTGCATCACTGTGGGGGAGGGAGCATCACTGTGGGGGAGGGAACATCACTGTGAGGGAGATTCACTGTGTGTGTAGCCCCGCCTGCGAACTTCAAATCCAGTGTCTCCCCTCAGGTCTAATCTCTAGTGGACAGATTATCGTGGACAGATTCTCGTGGACAGATTATCGTGGACAGATTCTCGTGGACAGATTCACGTGGACAGATTGTAATGCGTGGGTACTGGCGGATGAGAAGTCAGGTGCAGGAGAGCAAAACTGTGTTACGCTTTGGTGCGGTTTATTAATGAAAACCCACCCGACACAGAACAAACAATCAAATTGGGGAAAAAAACCTGTTACACACCAAATGAACGTGCACTAGCATTTACAAATAACAATTCCGGACAAGGACATGGGGGAAACAGAGGGTTAAATACACAACATGTAATGATGGAATAAAAACCAGGTGTGTGGGAAGACAAGACAAAACAAATGTAAAAATGAAAAATAGATCGATGATGGCTAGAAGACCGGCGACGCCGACTGCCGAGCGCCGCCCGAACAAGGAGAGGAACCAACTTCGGCGGAAGTCGTGACACAGATTCTCGTGGACAGATTCTCGTGGACAGATTCTCGTGGACAGATGAAACGGTGAGAATCTGTCAAGGCTCTCATGGAATTATGTGATTTCGAGCAGCAGTAGTTCCTGGTTTTGGGTTTTCATCGTGAATTATTTGGGGGATTATTGTGGGGGAGCATCACTGTGAGGGAGGGAGCATCACTGTGGGGGAGCATCACTGTGAGGGAGGAAGCATCACTGTGAGGGAGGGAACATCACTGTGGGGGAGCATCACTGTGAGGGAGGAAGCATCACTGTGAGGGAGGGAACATCACTGTGAGGGAGGGAACATCATTGTGAGGGAGGGAGCATCGCTGTGAGGGAGGGAGCATCACTGTGAGGGAGGGAGCATCACTGTGAGGGAGGAAACATCACTGTGAGGGAGGAAACATCACTGTGAGGGAGGGAGCATCGCTGTGAGGGAGGGAGCATCACTGTGAGGGAGGGAGCATCACTGTGAGGGACGGAACATCACTGTGAGGGCGGGAGTACTGTGCTTGACCCATCACAGATGTTGTTTGGACCAGGAAATGATGATTCTGGGAAACATATTGTATATTGTGTTGCAGGTTTTGTGGTTTTAGAAACGTAACGGCCTGTGATTGGATAATGGATTTACTATAAAATCATTATTTGATTGTATGAATTGAGAAGGTTGAGAATTGCCTTTACGTTTTCTTTGAGCCTCTAATTTATAAGAGATGTTATCAGGATACAGTATGTGGTATGGAACAGAATGGAAAAGAAAGGATTAAAACCCGCAGATCAATCCACTTGAATCTAACACTTAACAAAGAGCTGCTGTTAGTTTCAGAGTGGGTGTCAAGGAATGAGTTAGTCCTAAATATTTCTAAAACTTAAAGCATTGTATTTGGGACAAAACACTCACTAAACCCTAAACCTCAACTAAATCGTGTAATGAATAATGTGGAAATTGAGCAAGTTGAGGTGACTAAACTGCTTGGAGTAACCCTGGATTGTAAACAGTCATGGTCAAATCATATTGATACAACAGTAGCTAAGATGGGGAGAAGTCTGTCCATAATAAAGCGCTGCTCTGCCTTCTTAACAACACTATCAACAAGGCAGGTCCTACAGGCCCTAGTTTTGTCGCACCAGGACTACTGTTCAGTCGTGTTGTCAGGTGCCACAAAGAGGGACTTTGGAAAATTGCAATTGCCTCAGAACAGGGCAGTACAGCTGGCCCTTAAATGTACATGGAGAGCTAACATTAATAATATGCATGTCCATCTCTCATGGCTCAAAATGGAGGAGAGATTGACTATATCACTACTTGTTTTTGTAAGAAGTGTTGACAAACTGTGTGCACCGAGGAGTCTGCTTAAACTACTAGCACACAGCTAAATGGCACGCACCCTATCCCTTATCATGCACCCTATCCCCTATCACGTACCCTATCCCTTATCACGCACCCTATCCCCTATCACGTACCCTATCCCTTATCACGCACCCTATCCCCTATCACGTACCCTATCCCTTATCACGTACCCTATCCCCTATCACGTACCCTATCCCCTATCACGTACCCTATCCCCTATCACGTACCCTATCCCCTATCATGCACTTTTCAAGCCATTTCGGACACGACCTCAAACTGTTTTACATACAAAAATAATACACTTGTTGACCCAATTCGACAGTGTCGACAGACTCCCAAAATGACAGAGTTGGCTAATGTGAGAGGCTGAGAGCTGAGCTACAGACACACTGTAATCAGCCAAAGATGATGTCTCAGTCTTTCATCTGAACTCACTGTCCTGTGTTACCATTAGCTCAGAGTTAAAAAAACACGACCTGTCTCAGCTGTGATCTGCTGCTGGTTCATTCCATGGGCTGTATAGGGTTGATAGACATTATTAATTTTTTTTTTACCTTTATTTAACCAGGAAAAGATCCTTGAGGTCAGAAACCTATTTTTGGATGGGGACCTGTAAAGAGGTCAGCCGGAAGTAGTCAGTATGTACACATAACACAAGACAATATAATAAATGTAAAAACAATTACAAAAGGTAAACTGCATTTTTTTCTATCAGAGCTTTCAACTCAGACAGCGATACCCTCACCTCCAGTACTTTGTAGCCATTCACTAGTGTCTACCACTTTGAGCTTATAGGTTCACTCCTCGCACAATACCAGTTAGACAACAGATGAGAAAGACTTGGGTTCAAATAGAATCTGTTTTCATTCAAAGACTTTATCTGTGATTTAATGAGCTTGCCTGACGCAATGGCACTAATGGAACAGTCCCAAAAGTGCAAAGCCCACCCATCTGGCACTACAAACTCCTACAATCTAGAATGCTCACACTTAGAAAATATATATATTTTTTAAAACAGATTGAAAAAAAAAAAACAGACTGAGATTAGCTGTGGATACTGGAAACTGTTCCAGCTAATATGAGTTTACAATGGGAGCAATTACCCAACAAGGACTGACACTAGCAAAGCTCCATATACACACACACACACTACTGGCTGCCGACTGACACATACATGGAAGAGGAACAAACAACTAAAAACAAACAACTAATGGTTCTGGATCTGCATCCAATTCCGATTACACAGGCAGACGGTGCCAGCCGAGGCTGTTAGTTATTTTGATCCCAGAGTTATAAATGGCACAGTTCGGTCTGTAATTACAGCTTTGAACAATATTTAGTGTTCTACTCACTTAGCTGCCTGTGTATTTAGGCTGTTATCTGCATGGCTATTTGAGAATGAAAAAGGTTAGGTTTCCAATGCTGCCAACCACAAGAAAGCAGTGAATTACTCTCAAATGGCTCTCATTTTTCCAACACCTCAAGGCTTTTAAATGCAATACTCATTATGGTTGTTTTACAAGACACTGACCAGGAGGAGGATGTAGAGTAGCAGCCATACTGTAAACGAAGTAGTATATATACACACACACACACACACACGCACACAAAGTCACACACATACACACACAGCAATTGAGCTGTATGAACAAGCCTGCCTTGTGAGGTTTTACCCTGGCATTACCAGCAAACCTGTCTAACGACAACTAATTTGTGTTAGAAACATAGCCTTGTTGCTGTTATTAAATAACCATGACGATTTAGTTGGCTACACTACATGACCAAAAGTATGTGGACACCTGCTCGTCCAACATCTCATTCCAAAATCATGGGCATTAATATGGAGTTGGTCCCCCTTTAATGCTGTAACAGCCTCCACTCTTCTGGGAAGGCTTTCCACTAGATGTAGGGAACATTGCTGCGGGGACTTGCTTCCATTCAGCCACAAGAGCATTAGTGAGGTCGGCACTGATGTTGGCCAATTAAGCCTGGCTCGCAGTCGGCATTCCAATTGATCCCAAAGGTGTTTGATGGGGTTGAGGTCAGGGCCCTGTGCAGGCCAGTCAAGATCTTCCACAACGATCTCGACAAACCATTTCTGTATGGACTTGTCTTTGTGCACGGGGGCATTGTCATGCTGAAACAGGAAAGGGCCCAAACTGTTGCCACAAACTTGGAAGCACAGAATCGTCTAGAATGTCATTGTATGGTTTAGCATTAAGATTTCCCTTCACTTGAACTAAGGGGCCTAGCCTGATTCATGAAAAACAGCCTCAGACCATTATTCCTCCTCCACTAAACTTTACAGTTGGGACTATGCATTAGGGCAGGTAGCGTTCTCCTGGCGTCCGCCAAACCCAGATTCGTCCGTTGGACTGCCAGATGGTGAAGCGTGATTCCTCACTCCAGAGAACACGTTTCCAATGGCGATGAGCTTTACACCACTTCAGCCGACGCTTGGCATTGCCCATGGCCATCTTAGGCTTGTGTGCGGCTGCTCGGCGATGGAAACCCATTTCATGAAGCTCCAGACAAACAGTTATTGTGCTGACATTGCTTCCAGCGGCAGTTTGGGACTCGGTAGTAAGTGTTGCAACCAAGGACAGGCGATTTGTATGCGCTACGCGCTTCAGCACTCGGCTGTCCCGGACTGTGAGCCGTTGTTGCTCCTAAAGTTTTCCTCTTCACAGTAACAGCACTTACAGTTGACCGGGGCAGCTCTAGCAGGGCAGAAATATGACTAACTGACTTGTTGGAAAGGTGGCATCCTATGACAGTGCCACGTTGAATATCACTGAGCTCTTCAGTAAGGCCATTCTACTGCCAGTGTTTGTCTATGGAGATTGCATGGCGGTGTCCTCGATTTTATACACCTGTCAGCAACAGATATGGCTGAAATAGCCAAATTCACAAATTTGAATGTGTCCACATACTTCTATATATATAGTGTATATCTTCAACTGATTTTATCAGACAGAAAATGTAATGGTTCATTCTGAGTATAATTGAATGGGGGGTATCGTCTGCTCAGCAATGAAAATCAATGCTGTGCTTTCTGATAGGACAAACATAGAGAATCCCCAGGAATCCTGATGGAGCAATGAGGACAGTAGAAGGATACAGAGTTGCAAAAACCCTTTTACAACTGTTAGGCTGAAGAGATCACTTTTTTGACTGCTAACTCAAGCGGGGAATATGTTTCACAAAATTCCTTGGAAAACCATGACATAACACTAACCTTGATCTAAAGAACCAGGGGCTTCAGTCCTTAATCAAATCTTAGTCAGTGTCCCAACATAAAGGGAATAGAGTGTAGTTTGGGATGCATATTTAGAACAGAACCACAGAATAACTGTAAAAAAATGTAACACACACACACACACACACAGGTAATTTAGGTTGATGGTATAGAGAAGATAGGAAGACTACCCAGTGTTCGACCCTGGCAGAATTTAACATTACACCTGTGTATTAGATTTCATCCCATGCAAAAATGGGGGACTTAGAAGGACAAAGATAGAAGTACTGGTGAGAGGAAGACCAGTGGAGAACAGACAGGGGATGAGGGATGGCTTTAGACCAGGCCAGTAGAGAACAGACAGGGGATGAGGGATGACATTAGACCAGACCAGTAGAGAACAGACAGGGGATGAGGGATGACATTAGACCAGACCAGTAGAGAACAGACAGGGGATGAGGGATGGCTTTAGACCAGACCAGTAGAGAACAGACAGGGGATGAGGGATGACATTAGACCAGACCAGTAGAGAACAG
>QNTS01004052.1:70517-92554 GCA_003317085.1 Hucho hucho | reverse complement strand
CGGACTCCGACCGCGCCCAAAAGTCCGTGGGGGGGTCTTCGGGTGGGTCCCTTTGTCCCAGGTGGGGGCTCCGGTGCCGGCCGTGCTGGCTCGAGTTCACGCACCGGAGGCCCTGGACCATTAGCCGGAACAGTTGGTACTTGACTCATGACATAGGAAGCAGACACCGGCCGTACAGGACTCATGATGCTCACTGGAACTCTGGTGCGTGGAGCAGGAACTGGCCGTACTGGACTCATGATGCTCACTGGAACTCTGGTGCGTGGAGCAGGAACTGGCCGTACTGGACTCATGATGCTCACTGGAACTCTGGTGCGTGGAGCAGGAACTGGCCGTACTGGACTCTGAGGGCACACAGGGGGCCTGATGCGTGGAGCAGGGACAGGTCGTGCCGGGCTCTGAGGGCACACAGGGGGCCTGATGCGTGGAGCAGGGACAGGTCGTGCCGGGCTCTGAAGGCGCACAGGGGGCCTGATGCGTGGAGCAGGGACAGGACGTGCCGGGCTCTGAAGGCGCATAGGGGGCCTGATGCGCGGAGCAGGGACAGGACGTGCCGGGCTCTGAAGGCGCACAGGGGGCCTGATGCGTGGAGCAGGGACAGGACGTGTTGAATCCACAACACGTACTTGGATCTTGGAACGTGGGTCAGGCACAGGACGTGTTGAATCCACAACACGGACATGGATCTTGGAGCGTGGAACAGGTACAGGACGTGTTGAATCCACAACACGTACTGGGATCTTGGAGCGTGGAACAGGCACAGGACATGTTGAATCCACAACACGGACAGGGGACCTGATGCGGAGAGCCGACACTATTCTTCCAGGTAGCTCACTAACCCTGGCCTCACGGGTGAGTGGAGCTGGAATCTCTCGAACTGGGCTGTAGAAACGCACCGGAGATTCTGCCCGCAGGACCGCAGGATAATTTGGTCCCAAAAGGCGCACTGGAGACCTGGCGCGCAGAGCTGGCAACACTCTTCCTGGCTGCACACTCAAACTAGCCCGACTGATGAGTGGAGCTGGAATTTTGCGCACTGGCCTCTGAATCCGCACAGGAGAAACCGTGCGCAAAACTGCATAGCACGGTGTCCTTTCAGTGCGACGCTCCCTCCAATGCTCCCTCCAAGGAGCACGAGGAGTTGGCTCAGGAGTCCACCCTGAACCGGCCAACCTCCTCGTGTACCCCCCCCCCTGGCCCTTCTGGCCAGGCGAGGCCCAACATATTTCTTCCTCTCCGGGCTCCATGCCCCATATAGCTCCTCGTAACTCCCCCGCTCAGCTTTCGCTGATTTCATCCTCCTCCTGGGACGACGATGCTCCGCCGTCTCTCTCCATGTCCAGGACTCCTGGTCTTCTCGCTGCTTGGTCTTTTCTGGGTGGGTTATTCTGTCACGATTATCCCTTGGGACAGACCAATCGCGTCGCTTCATAGGTCTTATGTATAAATAACTGCTTGCACTGAACTCCCTTGTTTTGTCCCTTGCTACTTGTACTGCACCTTTGTTTGCGATTTAGGATTTGATCTGTGACACTGTATTTGGATTTGTGCTACCGTACTTGGATTTGTGCTACCGTACTTGGATTTGTGCTACCGATGAACCTAAACACGATGGCATGAACCTAAGCACGATAATCATAACAAATGTCAATAACCCAACAAAACTTAAGTGCAAACCCCAAACATATATATGGTTCCCAATTAGAGGTAACGAGACTCAGCTGCCTCTAATTGGGAACCATTACCCCAACATAGAAATACACACCCTAGAACAGAAGAAACCCTACACCAAAACAACACTAAACCCTCCAGCCTGAACACTCAGGCCTGGACGTTACACTAATTGAAAACTTTTTTTTTTGCGGGAGCCTCCTCAGTTCATATGTTAGTAGAAGTTCTAGGATAGTGAGAGGTGAACATATAGTTGGGATTTTAGTTTTGTTCTACCTCTCGTTCGAGGTCGCGCCGTGCATTTTTGGCATCGGCCAAACAATGTGTTTATTATTTTTATTTTAATATTTTTTTCTCTCCTATTTGTGTATGCCTGTTAAAGGTGGGTTGAGGGGGAGGGTAAATGTTGGGGAAAGTTGGGGGACAGGGTGGAGAGTAAGGGTGCTTGCCGGGGGGGAGGGGTCGGTTGGATACTGCTCAGGTGTAGGTGCTACATATGCTGATCGTGATGGTTTGGTGCACTTTCTTACCTTTTTATTGAGTTACATGTTATGCAGGCCACCATAGGAACTACAAATGAGAGGAGGGCGGGGCTTACATTTACTTCCTGGAATGTAAAGGGTTTAAACAAACCAATTAAGAGAGGCAAGGTCCTAGCCCACTTGAAAGCACTCTCGTCTGATATTATATTTTTGCAAGAAACCCATCTGAAAAACAATTCCCACAGCAGACTTAAATGTAGATGGGTGGTGCAAGTGTATCACTCTAACTTCTCTGCTAAAAAGAGAGGCATAGAGATTCTGGTACGGAAAGGAATTCCCTTTCTACATAAAACCACTATTGTGGATAAAGAGGGTCGTTACATGATTGTAACAGGAGAGATCCACTCTACTTCTATAACTCTACTAAATATCTACGGGCCAAACATTGATAACCCCTCTTTTTTCAGAAGAGTCCTTGCCCTGATTCCAGATATCTCCCATACTAATCTAGTCATTGGAGGGGACCTTAACTGTGTGCTAGACCAATATTTGGATAGATCCTCTACCCGGCGTACCCCTACCTCCTATTCAACCGAATTCTTGAATACCTACATAAAAAAATCGAACTTATTTTATATTTGGAGGATCTCTAACCCTACGGGTAGGGAATACTCCTTTTACTCTCATGTTCACAATGTTTATACCCGAATTGACAGCTTTTTGGTTGATGCGAAATTACTCCCCTATACCTGTAATGTGAGGTATCATGATATTATAATCTCTGACCACAGTCCACTCACCTTCTCCCTGAGATTGGGTGACATCATACCAAACGAGAGGGTCTGGTGGTTGAATCCTCAGCTCCTCACAGAACCAACATTCTGTGAACATCTTAAAGACCAAATTACATTTTTCTTTGATACCAACGACAACACAGAGACTTCCCCAGCATTATTGTGGGAAACACTGAAGGCTTATTTGAGAGGCTGTATCATCTCCTTTCAGGCTGCTTGGAGTAGGCAAAACAGAGAAAATTTTGTAGAATTGGAGGGACAAATTCACTTACTGGATAGGGAGAATGCTAGCCATCCATCTATGGAGAAAAATTACCTCTTTCAAATTTGAATATAATCAGATTCTCTCAGCTAAAATTGCAAAATATTTTCTCTATACCATGCAAAAATATTTTGAGTTTGGTGACAAACCACACAAATGACTCGCCAGACAACTTCAAAAAAATGAGAGTGACCGAATGATTCACAAAGTTAAATCTGCATCTGGGGAATTACTCTCTTCCCCCAAAGACATCAGATCCCGTCAATTTTATGAGACTCTACATACATCTAAAGCGGATTCTAACCCCTTAATTATGGACTGTAATCTCCCTGCCCTGAACCAACTTCCTGAATAAGGAAATATCTCTTGGAGAAATTCAAGAAACAATTAAATCTCTAAAGAGTGGCAAGACCCCGGACCCAGATGGATACCCTGGTGAATTGTATAAAACATTCAGCAACATGCTCTCTCCCTACCTGCACAAAATGTTGGTTCAGGCCAATGAGGATGGAGCTCTCCCACCTGCTTTGGATGAGGCGTTCATTACAGTTATAGATAAGAAGGGAAAAGATCCGGAAGAGGTAGGGTCATATAGACCAATATCTCTCCTTAATACAGACCAAAAGATTTTAGCAAAAACTCTGGCTAACAGGCTTAGCACTTTAATGGGCAAATTGGTCCATTCGGACCAGACCGGCTTTATCCCTAACAGAAACTCATTTGTCAATCTCAGGTGCCTCTTCAACATTATGTATGCTTAGAGGTTACCCAACGTGGACCTTGCCATTATATCTCTTGACGCTGAAAAGGCCTTTGACCAAGTTGAGTGGTCCTATCTATTCAAGGTCCTACAGAAATGTAATATTGGAGATGGGTTCATAAATTGGATCCAGCTTTTATATAGGAACCCCTGTGCGAGAATACTCACTAACCAATTGTCACCCCGATTTAACCTTTATAGAGGGACAAGGCAGGGTTGTGCGCTGTCGCCTATGCTCTGTGGTCTAATTATTGAACCTCTCTCTCAGGTGATCAGATCTCATGCAGCAATACACGGCTATAATACTAAAGATACTCTAAATAAGATTTCCCTATACGCAGATGACATTCTCCTCTATGTAACAGAACCCCAAGATAGTATTCCTGCTATTCTTGATGTGATTAACTTTTTTGGTACCTTCTCCGGAAACAGAATAAATTGGAACAAGAGCAAATTAATGCACATACGGTTGCAAAACACCTCTTGGTTAGAACATCTTCCATTTAAGTTATCTTCAGAAAAATGTACCTACCTAGGAATTGTAGTTACCAAACATTACTCCTCACTATTTAAAGAGAATTTCCCCCCTCTGATGCAAAACTCAAGGCAAACATACAATTTTGGAGAACTCTCCCAATTTCTCTGCTCGGAAGAATACCTACAGATTAGAGACTATGTTAGATAACACCTTCCGACATTTGGGAATGCTAAACCTTCCATGTTTGACGGATGCATAAAAATATTCCCCACCTCAGACAAACTGATATCTCGTCTATATGACTCTTTCCAATCTGTTAGCACACCTTCTACAGATGCCATTAAGGCAAAATGGGAGGAAGAACTAGGGACTGACATTTCTGTGGCATACTGGGAAGAGAGCTTGAAGTATATCCCCACCTGCTCCGTTAACTCCAGACATCATCTCATACAATTCAAGGTATTACACAGATTTCACTATTCCAAAACTAAGCTGCATAGGATATTTCCTGACACATCCCCTATGTGCGATAAGTGTCATGCTGCGCAGGGTACACTACTCCACTGCTATGCCCTTTGCCCTGACTTGCATGGCTATTGGTGTGGAATTTTTAGGATCCTCTCTGAAGTTCTGGAGACTTCAATTGACCCAGACTCGCTTCTGATAATCCTGGGAGTGTCTGATTCCCTAAACAGATTAACCAACCCCCAAAAACATCTCTTACAGTCTAATTTCTGCAAAAAAAAATTATCTTGTTGTTTTGGAAAAGGAAGGAAGCTCCCTCTACCAAATTATGGCTCAGCGAATTGGCAAACACTGTTCACTTAGAAACAATTAGATAAATTCGGAACAATAAATTATCAACATTTGATCAGATCTGGCAGCCTTTCCTCTCTTACTTGTACCAGTCGGCGCTGTGAATTTGTACATTTTAACGCACTCTCAATTGTAATATTTTTATCTACCTTAGGGCAGCGTGTGCTTGCCCTGGCACCCGAGCAGTTGGGGGTGGGGGGGTAATGATGACATCTACCCTTTTTCTTTCTACCTGTCCTTGTTCTGTATGTCTTATTTTGTGTTATATACTTTGTACCTAGAACTCTGGGTCTTGTTGTTTCTGTCTGCTCTTTTATGTTTAGATAAGAATTGCACACTTCTCTTTTATACCTATACACCATTCTTGTGTGTGTTCAATAAAAATATTTGAACAGAAAAACAGGTTTTTAGAAATCTGAAATGTCACATTTCCATCAGTATTCAGACCCTTTACTCAGTACTTTGTTGAAGCACTTTTGGCAGTGATTACAGCCTTGAGTCTTCTTGGGTATGACGCTACAAGCTTGGCACACCTGTATTTGGGGAGTTTCTCTCTGCAGAGCTCTGTCAGGTTGGATAGAGGTCTCTCCAGAGATGTTTGATCAGGTTAAAGTCCGGGCTCTGGCCACTCAAGGACATTCAGAGACTTGTCCCGAAGCCAACCCTGCGTTGTCTTAGCTGTGTGCTTAGGGTCGTTGTCCTGTTGGAAGGTGAGCCTTCGCCCCAGTCTGAGGTCCTGAGCGCTCTGGAGCAGGTTTTCATCAAGGATCTCTCTGTACTTTGCTCTGTTCATCTTTCCCTCGATCCTGACCAGTCTCCCAGTCCCTGCTGCTGAATAACATCCCCACAGCATGATACTGCCACCACCAGGCTTCACAGAAGGGATGGTGCCAGGTTTCCTCCAGACGTCTCTTGGCATTCAGGCCAAAGAGTTCAATCTTGGTTTCATCAGAGCAGAGAATGTTGTTTCTCACAGTCTGAATGTCTTTAGGTGCCTTTTGGCAAACTCCAAGTGGGCTGTAATGTCACTTTTACTGAGGAGTGGCTTCCGTCTGGCCACTCTACCATAAAGGCCTGATTAGAGCTCTGTCAGAGTGACCATCGGGATCTTGGTCACCTCCCTGGCTAAGGCCCTTCTCCCCTGATTGCTCAGTTTGACAGAGTGGCCAGCTCTAGGAAGTCTTGGTGGTTCAAAACTTCTTTCATTTAAGAATGATGGCCACTGTGTTCTTGGGGACCGTCAATGCTGCAGAAATGTGTTGGTACCCTTCCCCAGATCTGTGCCTCGGTACAATCCTATCTTGGAGCTCTACAGACAATTCCTTCGACCTCATGGATTGGTTTTGCAATGTCAACTGTGGAACCTTATATAGACAGGTGTGTGCCTTTCCAAATCATGTCCAATCAATAGAATTTACCATTTATGTATTATGTAAATAAGGTATTCTTTATAAATTTGCACAAAAAAATAAATAAATGTTCTCGCTTTGTCATTATGGGTTGTTATGTGAAAAAACGAATATTTTATCAATTTTAAAATAAGGCTGTAAAAGTTGAGGGGTCTGAATAATTTCCGAAGGCACTGTATTTACTGACATGAGGAAGTCAGTAATGGTACCTAGATTTACGGCATTTAGCAGACACTCTTATCCAGTGCGACTTACAGTAGCAAATATGGTTAAGTGCCTTGCTGAAGTGCACATCGACATTTTTCCACCTAGTCGGCTCTGGAATTCAAACCAGTGACCTTTTCGGTTACTGGCCCAACACTCTTAATCGCTAGGCCACCTGCCTTGAGATGATAATGTGTCAATATAGCCTGTAGAAGGTTTAAATAAATGTATTTAATTAAACAAACACAAATAAAATGGGGATCTTAATCATTGTTAATTAACAAGCACAGAAATCACTTTTAGGAAGGTTTTTCCCATTCCTCTTCAGATAAATATTACCATAAGACACAACTGAAGAACATGTCCATTGATTTAACTGCTCTAAGTAAAGTATCTCCTAAACCAGGTATTCCCAAACTTGGGTACGCGCAATACTGTCGAGGGTACGCCAAATAAAAATGTGATTCACATAAAACATTTTTTTTTAAATAATATTCTTTTTCTTCACATTTTCAAACAGTCCATTTATTTGGGTGAGTTTTTTTTCTCGCCTGAGTAGCCTCGTTTCACTGCCAAAAATAATTGAACCATCTAGTGTTCCGCGAAATAACGACACAATGTCAAATACAGGTAGCCGATACTCTCTCACAGGAATTCCACTACCGGTCCGTATGTAGGCAAACGTAGCTGCTGCTCACGTTGATATCTGTACTGATGGCGCATAAGCCATGACAGGGAGACATAGTGGTGTGGTAACGCGCGTGCAAGCAGTTGCTCCTGATGCACTTGGGTACACTGCAGCATCCACCGAGAGGCCACCGGGAACATAACAAAACAGCTAGGGAAAAGTGGCTAAAGGCAAAGTGCTCTATTGTGGTCATTGGAATTAAAGTGTGTTTTAGTAAAAGGTTTTCAACAACACGTTTCTAGACTTTCTACGGATCTCAGGCCACCATACAGACGAGATTGGACAAGGGTAGTTGTTTTGTTCACAAACATCGAAATACGTTCACAACCACCAAAATAAACACACACTGTTGATGTTGGATGGATGGTTGGATGGTTGGATGGATGGATGGATGGATTTGATGGTTGGATGGTTGGTTGGTTGGATGAATGAATGGAGGTGTAACTCCTACTGACTTATAGCAATCTTGGTAAACAACCAAGCCAAATATTTAAAAGGTTAAGTATTGTTCTGTTCTAAATCTATGATTGATAACTGCTGGTCTTTGCCAAGAGGATGTAAATCTCTACAGTAAAATGTTAGTATTAACTTCAATCTCTCCTGTCTTGGCCTGCACTCACTCTCTCTCTCTCTCTCTCTCTCTCTCTCTCTCTCTCTCTCTCTCTCTCTCTCTCTCTCTCTCTCTCTCTCTCTCTCTCTCTCTCTCCTCAATGGTTTCTTCACGTTCTGACATACCATTCCCAAAATACCAGGACCTTAAGGGTTTTAAGGTGAGAGAAGAAGCATCAGAAGGGCGAGAGGAAGGATTGGAGGAGCTTTGAGAGGGCATTTAACCCAAAATATGCCAAAATCATTTAGCTATTTACTCTCTAAACCACTACTGACGGAAGTTGGGTCTTATCATGTGCCAGGGGAGAGTAGCATTACTCACATGTTGGGGAAAAGATTCACAACTAAAGAAACTTAGGCAAACTTAAACTAACCAAGAGTAGAAGAGGATGCATGGTGAACTATGACCTGAAGGTCACAAAACGTGCAACATTAAAATACCATATATTAAACTAGAGAAGCATCAACCGACCCCATTCATTTCCTTCCATAAATGGCCTGCCATGTCACGGTGATAGGAAATAACACAGCGTTTACAATGTCATAGATAAAAAATAAAAAAACACAAGATGTATATCTTACTGTAGAGCATTGATTTATACATATCGCTGAAACCACCACAGTCTACAATTTGTATGCATCGATTCTGCAAACGTGATATCAGGCACACCAGGCACAGTGTTATATTTGAATCTCCTGCAAGCATGTAATTTATCATCTGCTATAATGTCAGTCAGTCTTGACATTCTTTTAGAAAACCATAAAAACAGTCATGGTTTGGTGTTTGATCCACTTTCTCAGTATTCAAAATGTTTTCTAATTCTGTTGAATATTGCTACAAAATTGTGATATTAGGTAGTTAAAGTACTTCTTTACCTATGAGGTCATAACGGTGTCAACCTACGAATGCAGGCGCGTCTAGCCATAATATCTGATGACATCACAGCTGACTCCAGATGATACTACAGATCTCTCCTCTCACATCTCAGAGACAAATCCCTTCTTCAACTAGGCCTTATCTTAACAAATACGGAAAATTTATAAACAGCAAATAAACGATTTCAACAGAATTCATTAATTAAATGATATTTGGAGGGTTTGTTAAGATTCTTACAGCTACAAGCTTTATTATTTCTGATTAAATCATAATTGATCAATCCTTGGGAGATTACATCAGCTAGTATGTATAGCCTTGTCTGAGCGTTAGAGCTTTGGGTGGCCTGGATTCCAACAACATTGTGCTTGTGGTTTGGTGAATTATGCTCACATGGGGAGGATCAACCTTCCCTGACTGACTGACTGACTCAGTCGGTCACACAGTGTTGCAGTGTTTTCGCCAAAGCAAAAAAAACAAGCACCCTCTTCTTCACCCTTCAAAAGAGTACAGATCATTGACTCCAGATATAGAGACACTTCACCTCCTATGGGTTAGCATGCTGCAAAGACCTCCAAATAATAAAACAATAGATCAATAGATGAAAAAAACATCAATTCATGTTGATTTCATTATTCCCCTTGGGGTGTAAAGACACACACTGAGGTCAGCCTGCAGAAGACAGCCGAGATGACACACCAGCTATTCCCAGACTTGTCTTCTGGCTACTGGCAAAGATATCATAACTCTTCCATCCAACAATCTCTTAAACAATGATTGATTTTGATGGTTTCAGAGAGGACAAGAGCATTAAAAAAGCTACTCAGCCGTAGAAAAAATAATCCTGATTGACAACCATCCTTGATCAAGCCAGAAAACACTGAAGTGATTAATCAGACCAATATCAACAACATCACGCAATGACTACATCAAGCTTGTGTAACGATGTGAGCTGAGAGTCGGGTAAAGCAAGTTCAGGGAGTCTGTGTTTAATCCTCTTAAGGATTAGCCCATTTTTTCAATTTCCGCCTAAAATGACATACCCAAATCTAACTGCCTGTAGCTCAGGCCCTGAAGCAAGGATATACATATTCTTGGTACCATTTGAAAGGAAACACTTTGTAGTTTATGGAAATGTGAAAGGAATGTAGTAGAATATAACACATTAGATCTGATAAAAGATAATACAAAGAAAAAAACAACCGTTCTTTTGTATTTTTTTGTACCATCATATTTGAAATGCAAGAGAAAGGCCATTATGCATTATTCCAGCCCAGCTGTAATTTTTATTTTGGTCACTAGATGGCATCACTGTATGTGCAACGTTTTAGACTGATCCAATGAACCACTGCATTTCTGTTCAAAATATTATATGAAGACTGCCCAAATGTGCCTAATTTGTTTGTTAATAACTTTTCATGTTCAGAATTGTGCACTCTCCTCAAACAATAGCATGGTATTCACTGTAATAGCTACTGTAAATTGGACAGTGCAGTTAGATTAACAAGAATTTAAGCTTTCTGCCAATATCAGATATGTCTATGTCCTGGGAAATTTTCTTGTTACTTACAACCTCATGCTAATCGCATTAGCCTACATTAGCTCAATCGTTCCGTGGAAGGGACACCGATCCCGAAGTTAATAAATAAACGGAACATAATACAAAACAATAAACACGAACAACGCACAGACATGAAACAGAAACAATGACGCCTTGGGAAGGAACCAAAGGGAGTGACATACATAGGGCAGGTAATCAAGGAGGTGATGGAGTCCAGGTGAGTGTCATAATGTGCTGATGCGAGTAACGATGGTGACAGGTGTGCGCCAAAACAAGCAGCCTGGTGACCTAGAGGCTGGAGAGGGAGCACACGTGACAGCTTGTGACTACAAACTTGTTGGATGCATTTGTTGTTTGTTTAGGTTGTGTTTCAGATCATTTTGTTCTCAATAGAAATTATTGGTAAATAACATATTGTGTCATTTTGGAGTCACTTTTATTGTAAATAAGAATATAATGTGTTTCTAAACACTTCCACATTAATGTGGATGCTATCATGATTACGGATAGTCTTCAATGATTTGTGAATAATGATGAGTAACAGAGTTACAGACGCACAACTGTCATACCACCAAGAGGTGCTAACTACTCACCATTATAATAACAGAGGAGGTTTGCATTTTTTGGCCGGTATGAAACAAGCGTATGTCGCGCGTCACTACTTCACAGGAGAGCCATTTGAATGTAAACTTTTGTAAATGGGTTCGGATTGGTCTGCCATGTAGCAGGCTTCTGTCTATAACATGAGCTGCTCAGTATGTGTAGACAATCCTTTCTAATGGGGCTTTTTTTTTAAGATATCATGCAGTAGAGCTGCATAAGTGTTGCTCACCACATTCTGGAGGACCGAGTTTTGAAATCAGTGGAATTAGAGTATGATAGCTAAGGAGATGGAGAATTCTGGCATTTGATTGCAAATATGGAGAGGGAGTCAAAAAGAGAACACACAGAAGGCTTTGTATCAAACACCTGTCTCCGGATTGCATCTTCTAACTAAGGGCAACCTTGGCATCTGTGACAGAGAGGGAGAAGTGTCCATCCATGTATACGGGTAAGAGAGTTTAGCTAGCTACATTTTCAGATATTACACATTTCTAATTTTGTCAGAAAGTTTTTTCCATTTAAAGTTAAAGCGTACTGTTAGCTATCTAGCTAACGTTAGCTGGCTGGCTCGCTAGCTAACTTTACGTGTATGATCTGTGCAATAATATTATTCGTATCTCAGAGACATTTGCATTGCTAGTTATAGCCTAATGTTAGCTAGCTAGCTAACATTGAACCTGGTTGGTTAGCTACCTGAAGATTCATGCAGGGTAGTAACGTTATGAGTTGGAATTATGGTTCATTGTTTAGCTAGCTAGCTACATGTCATGAACAAAATACTTCACTATGCAAGTAACCAATTCAATATAATGTTCATGATGTCACTGCGACAACTTTCGATAGACGTAGCTGATAAATTCTCTCTGACTATCTACCACCTGTTTTCAGAGCACTCTCATCTGAGTGTGCTAGAGCGCAGAATAGCTGACAAACCCTCAACACCCGTTGAATATGGTTGGTATGAGTAAACTTTGGCAAAAAAGCCTAATTAAATTACTGCCAGGAGCACAGTTACAGTCACCAACGCTCTTGGTAACATAAAAACAGCCTAACCAGCTCTGCTAGGGAGAGTAAAATGGTCAGAGTGAGGTGTTCTCTCATTTGTGTCTGGAAGTAACTAGCAAGCTAGCCAACGTTAGCCAGTTAGCTTGGGTGCTTGACTGCAGGTCAGAACGCTCGGATCAACCCTGCTCCTTGGCCAGAGCGTCCAGTGTGCGCTCTGAACGCGCCGAGAGCAAAACGTTCTGAATTTACAAACGGACAATCTGACAATGCTCTGAGTTTACAAACGCCCAGAGAGCACTCTGGCACTCCAGATTGAATTTACGAACACACCCATAGTATAAACCAGCCTTTAATCTTTGGTTATTTAGTACATGGCCTCATATGTGAATCCTTAAAGAGATGGGCAGGGCTAAGGCTTAAGAGGGTGTGAACAATGGTGAATGGGTGTAGACAAAGAAGAGCTCTCCAGTAGGTTTACCAAAAAATATTCAAGGTCCATTTTCTCAAAAGTGAGGTTTCAAGTTTATCAACATTCAAAGGAGAAATAGTTTCCCATTGTTCCTCAACTGTAGTGTATGATATACAATTTTCTAGCTCTGAGTCTCTACTTTTATCCAATGTAAAAAAAAAAAAAAAATTCATATTTTACTATCGAGCCGGTCGGTCACATTTGTGCATCTGTAACTTTCTCACTCATCATTATTCACGATTCATTCAAGACTATTCGTAATCATGGTTGCATCCACATTCATGTAAAGTGACTCCAAAATAACCTGATCCATTATTTACCATTCATTTCTGTCTGAAACACAACCAAAACAAACAGCAAATGCATTCAAGAGTCACAAGCTTGATGTAATCATTACGTATTAGGAATATGGGATCAAATACTAAACTTTTGACTTCTGTAATACCCATATACAGTTGAAGTCGGAAGTTTACATACACTTAGGTTGGAGTCATTAAAACTTGTTTTTCAACCACTTTTGGCAAGTTGGTTAGGCCATCTACTTTGTGCATGACACAAGTAATTTTTCCAACAATTGTTTACAGACAGATTATTTCACCTATTTCACCAAAGTCACTGTATCACAATTCCAGTGGGTCAGAAGTTTACATACACTAAGCTGACTGTGCCTTTAAACAGCTTGGAAAATTCCAGAAAATGATGTCATGGCTTTAGAAGCTTCTAATAGGCTAATTGACATCATTTGAGTCAATTGGAGGTGTACCTGTGGATGTATTTCAAGGCCTACCTTCAAACTCAGTGCCTCTTTGCTTGACGTCATGGGAAAATCAAAATAAATCAGCAAAGACCTCAGAAAAATAATTGTAGACCTCCACAAGTCTGGTTCATCCTTGGGAGCAATTTTCAAACGCCTGAAGGTACCACGTTCATCTGTACAAACAATAGTATAAACACCATGGGACAACGCAGCCGTCATACCGCTCAGGAAGGAGACTCGTTTTGTCTCCTAGAGATGAACGTATTTTGGTGCGAAAAGTGCAAATCAATCCCAGAACAACAGCAAAGGACCTTGTGAAGATTCTGGTAGAAACAGGTACAAAAGTATGTATATCCACAGTAAAACGAGTCCTATATCGACATAACCTGAAAGGCCACTCAGCAAGGAAGAAGCCACTGCTCCAAAACCACCATAAAAAATCCAGACTGCAGTTGCAACTGCACATGGGGACAAAGCTCGTACGTTTTGGAGAAATGTCCTCTGGTCTGTTTGGCCATAATGACCATTGTTTTGTTTGGAGGAAAAAGGGTGAGGCTTGCAAGCCGAAGAAAACCATCCCAACCGTGAAGCATGGGGGTGGCAGCATCATGTTGTGGGGGTGCTTTGCTGCAGGAGGGACTGGTGTACTTCACAAAATAGATGACATCATGAGGGAGGAAAATGATGTGGATATATTGAAGCAACATCTCAAGACATCAGTCAGGAAGTTAAAGCTTGGTCGCAAATGGGTCTTCCAAATGGACAGTGACCCCAAGCATACTTCCAAAGTTGTGTCAAAATGGCTTAAGGACAACAAAGTCAAGGTATTGGAGTGGCCATCACAAAGCCCTGACCTCAATCCTATAGAAAATGTGTGGGCAGAGCTTAAAAAGCGTGTGCGAACAAGGAGGCCTACAAACCTGACTCAGTTACACCAGCTCTGTCAGGAGGAATGGGCCAAAATTCATCCAACTTATTGTGGGAAGCTTGTGGAAGGCTACTCGAAACGTTTGACCCAAGTTAAACAATTTAAAGGCAATGCTACCAAATAATAATTGAGTGCATGTAAACTTCTGACCCACTGGGAATGTGATGAAAGAAAAAAAAGCTGAAATAAATCATTCTCTCTGCTATCATTCTGACATTTCACATTCTTAAAATAAAGTGGTGATCCTAACTGACCTAAGACATGGAATTTTTACTAGGATTAAATGTCAGGAATTGTGACAAAATGAGTTTAAATGTATTTGGCTAAGGTGTATGTAAACTTCCGACTTCAACTGTAAGTAAGTTTGTCCCAAAACTTGTCGTCGCCTAAAATGCACCAAAAGTGCTGTAATTTCTGAACGGTTCTCCTGATATGAATGAAAATACCCTCAAATTAAAGCTGATACTGTGCACTTTAATATCATAGTCATTGTATCATTTCAAAGTGCAGGAGTACAGAGCCAAAACAACAACAAATGTGTCACTGTTCCAATACTTTTTGGAGTTCACTGTAGTAGTGCACTATTTTCAACCAGAGCCCTATGGGTCCTAGTTTTAAGTAGTGCACTATATAGGGAATAGGGTGCCATTTGGGATACAATGGGGAGAATCTGTTTTCAGGGTGTCCTTTCTTGGATCTCAATAGATAACAAGTGTCTCTGCCAGGGAGTGACGTATCGAATCACAGCTGTAGAACCATTTCTATTCTCTTTCATGTTGGTCCAAAGCATATAGGACATGCTCACAACAATCCCATAGGTCTACTAGCTAACCCTCTACTCCACACACACACACCAGCTTTCAGAGAGAGACATAAACACACATGTGTGTGTGTGTGTGTGTGTGTGTGTGTGTGTGTGTGTGTGTGTGTGTGTGTGTGTGTGTGTGTGTGTGTGTGTGTGTGTGTGTGTGTGTGTGTGTGTGTGTCACGACAGACACAAGACAAGGCTGTGACCTCACTCCCACAGAAGCTGTTAAAGGGATAAAAATGTGGATGTCGATACTGAACCAGGTCAAATCAAAGTGTATTTGTCACGTGCGCCGAATACAACAGGTGGAGACCTTACAGTGAAATGCTTACTTACAGGCTCTAACCAACAGTGCAAAAAAGGAATTTGGTGAACAATAGGTAAGTAAAGGAATAAAAACAACAGTAAAAAGACAGTGAAAATAACAGTAGGTATGTCTGAAGATGAGGTAGTCAGAGAGAGAGAGAGAGATAGAGATGTGACACAGAGAGAGAGACAGAGAGAGAGAGACAGAGAGAGACAGAGAGAGCGACAGAGAGAGATATGCGTCAACAGCAACCTTGGGAAAATCCTCTGCATTATCATTAACAGCAGACACAGTGAAAACAATGTTCTGATAAAATGTCAAATTGGCTTTAGGTGCCTTTTGACAAACTCCAAGCGGGCTGTCATGTGCCTTTTACTGAGGAGTGGCTTCCGTCTGGCCACTCTACCATGAAGGCCTGATTGGTGGATTGCTGCAGAGATGGCGGTCCTTCTGGAAGGTTCTCTCATCTCCAAAGAGGAACTCTAGAGCTCTGTCAGAATGACCATCGGGTTCTTGGTCAACTCCCTGACCAAGGGCCTTTCCCCCGATTGATTAGTTTGGCCGGGCGGCCAGCTCTAGGAAGAATCTTGGTGGTTCCAAACTTCTTCTGTGTTCTTGGTGACCTTCAATGCTGCAGAAATATTTTGTACCCTTCCCCAGATCTGTGCCTCGACACAATCCTGTCTCTGAGCTCTACGGACAATTCTTTCGACCTCATGGCTCGGAATATTCTGTTTTATGTATTTATAAAATGTGCAAACATTTCTAAAAACCTGTTTTCGCTCTGTCATTATGGGGTATTGTGATGTCATTATGGGGTATTGTGATGTCATTATGGGGTATAGTGTGTAGATTGCTGAGGATTTTTTTAATTTAATCAATTTTAGAATAAGGCTGTAATGTAACAAAATGTGGAGAAAGTCAAGGGGTCTGAATAATTTCAGAACGCACTGTATGTATCAGCCTACTAATTATACAAATAGGCCCTATTATATAAAATCAAATCTGCTAGCCTATACTTGTAACTTTGTAGGCGGCATGTGCTGCACTAGTATCGCATTCTCTGTTGATTCATCATGGTTTGAACGATGTGCGTAATTCCTGTCCATATTGTACAATATAATACAATACAGCAATACAGTTCACACACCAAAAGATTAGCCTGCTGGATAACATACAGTATTTATCCAAGAGAGCATATAGCAAGCTTCATCAATGGGATTTTATTTTTTCTGTTGTTCGTAATATGCTGTAGCCTACATCATATATGTATCAGATAATGGATCAATCATTTTGGCTTTTGGGGGTTTAGGCTTATTAAATATAGGGCTCATTTGGCACTTATGGTTTTGGCGGGAAATATCGGGTTACCAGTGAGAAAAGGGATTTATTTTCGGGATGGAACATTTGTAAAATACATGGGAAAATATTTAACCCTAGTCAGGGCATTGACTCTACAAGGTGTCAAAAGCATTCCACAGGGATTCTGGCCCATGTTGACTCCAATTATTATTATTTTACCTTTATTTAACCTTTATTTAACCTTTATTTAGCTAGGCAAGTCAGTTAAGAACAAATTCTTATTTTCAATGACGTCCTAGGAACAGTGGGTTAACTGCCTTGTTCAGGGGCAGAACGACATATTTTTACTTTGTCAGCTCTAACCACTTGGCTACCCTGCCGCCAATGCTTCCCACAGTTGTGTCAGTTGGCCGGTAGTGGATCTCTACTCCAAATAGCTTGCTCAATCTCATCCCACAGATGCTCTATCATATTGAGATCTGGTGACTGGGGAGGCCACTGCAATAAGCTGAATTCACTGTCATGTCCGTGGAACTATTCCTGGACAATCCTAGTCTTGTGGCTTTTTTTTAAATTAACCTTTATTGATTATTTAACTAGGCAAATCAGTTAAGAACAAATTCTTATTTACAATGACGGCCTACTTTACAATGACAGCTTACATGGATAGTTTAGCATTATTGTGTCACTAGTCAGTCCTCTGGATACTGCAACAGAGAAACATTTGGGCCCCTAAGAGGGGGAAGGGCTGACTAGTCCTTTGGCATTGTCCTTTTTTTCCGGACCATTTGCTATGGAGCACCAGGTGACGGAGAACACATAAATTAGGGCGGAGCCTACACCATTACCATAGTGTATAACTTATATTGCCATGTCTGCATGAAATCACACACTGTCTGTCCTGTGATGCAGGGAATAGCTCAGAGGCAGATGACACTAGTCATTACAAAGGGTGGAGGTGGAGACAACCACGTATTAGGTCACAGTTCCTTCCAAAATGCTCCCTGACAACCAATGTCTTCATCCTAAATGGAACCCTATTCCCTATGCAGTGCACTACTTTTGACCAGAGCCAATAGGGCACACACAGATAGAGACAACCACATACTCAGACCACACAGACACCCAGAATCGCTGATGTGTTCCGGTATACATTTATCCATTATTTAACTAGGCAAGTCAGTTAAGAACAAATTCTTATTTACAATGATGGCGTACACCAGCCAAACACGGATAACGCTGGGCCAATTGTGCGCTGCCCCAAACACGGCCGGTTCTGATACAGCCTGGATTCAAACCAGGGTGTCTGTAGTTCCTAAACAATATCATAACCACCATTGATAAAAGACAATACTGTGCAGCCGTCTTCATCGACCTGGCCAAGGCTTTTGACTCTGTCAATCACCGCATTCTTATCGGCAGACTCAAAAGCCTTGGTTTCTCAAATGACTGCCTCATCTGGTTCACCAACTACTTCTCAGACAGAGTTCAGTGTGTCAAATCGGAGGGACTGTTGTCCGGACCTCTGGCAGTCTCTATGGGGGTGCCACAGGGTTCAATTCTCGGGCCGACTCTTTTCTCTGTATACATCAATGAGATATCTCTTGCTGCTGGTGATTCTCTGATCCACCTCTACGCAGATGACACCATTCAGTAAACTTCTGGCCCTTCTTTGGACACTGTGTTAAAACCTGTTAGGGAGCGGCGGCAGGGTTCGGAGGTTTGGAGAGTCTGGCGTGCCCAAAGTAAAATGCCTGGTACTAAGGCCCAGAAACTAGGATATGCACACAATTAGTAGTATTGGATAGAAAACACTTTGAAGTTTCTAAAACTGTTAAAATAATGTCCGTGGGTATAACAGAACTGATTTGGCAGGCAAAAACCAGAGATAAAGCCATCCGGAAAATGTGATTCTGTGGTGACACTTTTCCCATTGACTTGCTATAGAAAGGACGGGGATCCAGCTCCCAGATTGCAGTACCTATGGCTTCCACTAGATGTCAACAGTCTTTAGACAAGGTTTCAGGCTTTTATCTTGAATAACCAAGGAGTAAGAGCTGTTCTTCCTGAGGTCTCGTGAAGTGTCCTGTTATGGTTAACGCGTGTGACAGTGAGCGCGCTCTTAGCTATTTTTCTTTTCTATTCAACAGGCTATATTCCGTCTGAAATATTATCGTTTATATTCATATTAGGGTATCAGAGCATTGATTAGAAACGCTGTTTGACTTGTTTCAACGAACTTTACCGGTATTTTTGGGATATTGTTTGTCTGCATGGATGAACGCCTTTGAGCAGGTGGATTACTGAACAAAACGCACCAACCAAACGGAGCTATATGGATATGAAGAGGGACTTTCTCGAACAAAATGATCATTTATTGTGTAGCTGGGACCCTTGGGATTGCCATCAGATGAAGATCTTCAAAGGTAAGCAATTTATTTTATCGCTATTTCTGAGTTTTGTGACACCCCGTCCTGGTTATGTTATTATGCTAATTGAATATGTGTGCGGGGCGCTGTCCTCAGACAATCAAATGCTATGCTTTTGCCGTAAAGCCATTTTGAAATCTGACAGCACTCTGAGATTACCAAGATTCTAAGCTTTTGAAGAGTGTGCAACACTTGTATTTTCATGAATGTTTAATATGACTATTTTTGTAATTTGAATTTGGCGCTCTGCATTTTTCAGGATGTTGTCGTAGGTGGGGCGACAGCGCCCCACTGCTCCCTAATTAACTAACCTCCAGACGAGCTTCAATGCCATACAACACTCCTTCCATGGCCTCCAACTGCTCTTAAATGCAAATAAAGCCAAATGCATGCTCTTCAACCGAGGCTGTAACTCCTCAGCTGCCCGCTCCCGCCCGCCCGTGTAGCATCACTACTATGGACGGTTCTGACTTAGAATATGTGGACAACTACAAATACCTATGTGTCTGGTTAGACTGCAACCTCTCCTTCCAGACTCGCATTAAGCATCTCCAATCCAAAATTACATCTAGATTCGGCTTCCTAGTTCGCAACAAAGCATCCTTCACTCCAAACATACCCTCGTAAAACTGACTATCTTACCGATCCTTGACTTCGGCGATGTCATTTACAAAATAGCCTCCAATACTCTACTCAGCAAATTGGATCCAAAATTACATCTAGATTCGGCTTCCTAGTTCGCAACAAAGCATCCTTCACTCCAAACATACCCTCGTAAAACTGACTATCTTACCGATCCTTGACTTCGGCGATGTCATTTACAAAATAGCCTCCAATACTCTACTCAGCAAATTGGATGTAGTCTATCACAGTGCCATCAGTTTTGTCACCAAAGCCCCATATACCACCCACCACCGTGACCTGTATGCTCTCGTTGGCTGGCCCTCGCTTCACATTCATCGCCAAACCCACTGGCTCCAGATCATCTATAAGTCTTTGCTAGGTAAAGCCCCGCCTTATCTCAGCTCACTGGTCACCATAGCAGCACCCACCAGTAGCACGCTCTCCAGCAGGTATATTTCACTGGTCATCCCCAAAGCCAACACCTCTTTGGCCGCCTTTCCTTCCAGTTCTCTGCTGCCAATGACTGGAACGAATTGCAAAAATCACTAAAGCTGGAGTCATATCTCCCTCACTAACTTTAAGCATCAGCTGTCAGAGCAGCTTACCGATCACTGTACCTGTACACAGCCATTCTGTAAATAGCCCACCCAACTACCTCATCCCCATACTGTTATTTATTTTATTTATTTTTGCTCCTTTGCACTCCAGTATCTCTACTTGCACATTCATCTTCTTCACATCAATCACTCCAGTGTTAATGCTAAATTGTAATTATTTCGCCACTATGGCCTATATATTGTCTTGCCTCCCTAATCTTACTACATTCGCACACACTGTATATAGATTTTTCTATTGTGTTATTGACTGTACGTTTGTTTATCCCATGTGTAACTATGTGTTGTTTGTGTCGCACTGCTGTGTTTTATCATGGCCAGGTTGCAGTTGTAAATGAGAACTTGTGGTTAAATAAAGGTGGGGGAAAACCCCCCCACCTCTAGCACTGAGATGCAGTGCCTTAGACCACTGCACCACTCGGGTGCCGTTGTGAGGGCTGCCGAACACTTAGTGAGCGTTGCCAGAATTCACAACAAAAACATATGGGAGAGAGTTATGAGATTTGAACCAATTATAGCAACACCTCTTTAAAACGAGAGGTGAGAGAAAAATATCCTATACATTCGCAAGCTTTACATCTATTTCTATTTCCTCCTCTATTGTTGCAATACCATAATCTGTAGCAATGTGGTTTCAGATGGCTTCGACTCAGGGGTTTGACTCCTGTGTGTCCCAGATACAGTAATAAATAACAGGTGTTGAAGTCCCAAATAGCATCTGGAATCGCTTTGCCAATCGTAGAGCACACGCCTGTTGAGAACAAGGCTGTACATTTTAAATATTGGCACTGGTAGTTAGGTACCTTTCATTGAAATTACAAAAAACACCTGTCATTGAAATTACAAAGTAATTTGTGAAAAATTTGTTTTTTATATTGTAAAAGCACTACTTTCCTTTTTATGTGGATTACGTAGAAAATTGTACACCGTCTCTTTTTAAGAATGTCAAGTTTGTGAGTGAAGACATGCAAGAGATCTGTCATTCATTCATTGATATTGATCATTGATCTCCTGAAGAAGCGCTCCCGTTTCCTTTATTTCTGTACCCCTACATGTTTCAATATGGGCATTTCCATTGAAAAAGACCCACGGGCACCAACATGTAAAGCTCATAGGAGCATATCAAATTGGGTGTCCAATGAAAGCTAAGAGTCTATATTTTGGGGGAAATGAAGGCATAGATACATTTGTCAACAATTTTCTATCTTTAAAATTAGGCACAAGTAAAGGCTTTGATTTCCGGATAAACAGATGGAAAATGGGTCTTGGAAGACATCTACCAGAAAAAGTCTGAAAGGGTATTAGAAATATATCAAAACACAATAATGTTGAAGTAAACAGCCCTGCCAACTAATATCTTATGCTGTACCTTTAAGATACAGTATGTTCTAATTTCTCTCCCTCATGAAGTAGAAGTAACAATTAATGGTAGACCGACCAATTATTTATAGCGATATTACTGATATACATTTTGTTTATGAATTATTAAGTGACTAAAACTTGTAATTATAGCTCATAGTGTCTCCTGCTACTGTCCTCCCTTCCACTGACATACTGTTACGTTCAGCTCATAGTGTCTCCTG